>VUJU01000179.1:0-45000 GCA_009835225.1 Aphis craccivora | reverse complement strand
AATACAAGGTCTAATATTATACATTATATTATTATTATTATTCACCTTATTATTATCATTATTATTATTATTACTATTATATTGTTTTCTATATATATGTATTAGCGTTATAAGTGTAATATGATTAAACCTCCCCCTCCCATACTTTCTTATTTCTATTTTATATACTTATATATTAGTTGGTTTATTATTATTAAAATACATAATATTATATGTACATAATGATGTGTACGATGTGAATGTGTTGTATATAGATTTACTCATTGTACATTATTACAGGTAGACTACGGTACTGTACCTATATGTTGTTCGCAAGTAAATCGGTATAATGATGTTAAGAAGTTTTAACACTATTTTTTTTTTAATTATTATTATTTGTGCATCGCGTTATTTTATATAAATAAAAAACGAACGCGCGCGCTTGTACAAAAAATACATTATAAAAGTATAATCTTTTTTTATATCTTAAAATTATATTTATATAATTGTTAATTGATTGTGTTTTTCTTTTTCTACCAGACTTTCCCACCAAGAATTCTTGTTATTAAATCATTTTTACAATTTCGAAAGAAATGCAAGCATGGTCATCAGAGTGTAGGGGGTTGTGCGCTCCGCGGGGTGATCCGTTAGCGTGGAGAACAGCGAATACAAAACCAAACTATTTTGTACAATTATTTTACCGAAAAGAGTACAAAATATTATGCCACCCGTCGAAAAAAAAGTACAACAAACACTTCGCAAAGTGTGGCGGCGACAGCCATTTAAAACGTTGAGTCATACGTGTAAACATGTTTTTATTATTGTTTTACGATAGCAATAATAAATAATGCGATGTTGAACAAAAAATCACATCGGGCGGTGGTGTCGTCTCATAATGTTAAGTCGCACCCGATACCATCGATTTATCAACACTATATACTATGTAATAATTAATGTGATCGGGTGGCTGTGTGATAACAATTTCCCATGATAATGTCTGTCAAAATTAAATCTCAAATAAATAATATTGTAGTAGGTAGTGTGATACAAATTCATTTCATTTTCTTGCCTGTTAAGTACCTACTACCTAGCTTAATATTATCACCAATATTATACTTTTAGGCCTATGATAATACGCTCAATATATTGCTATTTGCTGTCGTCGATCGAAATAATAAATATTGCATTCATAATATATCATAATAAGAATAATCACTTTGCCGTCATCATCATCAGAGGTACTTGCGCGTTATTAATTTAAACGGCGTAGTTGGCGTACCTATTCGAAAGTGCCAAATCGACAATAATAACGTGTACAATATTGTTGTTGCGTACAATGTTTTTTGGTAAGCGTACAAAGTTGTAAAATAACTTGTACGCGCTACGTATTATTTATTTATATTATACTATTTATATATATATATACATACATATATATAATATGTTAATCTAAAACTATTATTGAGCGGCGCGTGCAGCATTACGCGTGACTGCGGCGTGTTTGTTATTAATTGTCGAGACAACCGTTGCCGCGTGTGTCGATTTCGAATTTATTATTATTTTTATTTTCGTTTTCCGTTTTAATTACGTCGTTTGTTTTACCCAATAATAATATATTACCTTTATACGTAATATTATTGTATAATGGTGCGATGCAGTGTTGTCTCTGTGCTGTCGTCGCGAGTATAGGTTAATACGCGGAGACACAACGTTGCATTCCGTGTAAATGTAATTCACTCGACCGTGCCAAAAAGGAATAATAATAAAAAAAAAAAACAACAACAAATTTGCGTGCATGTAATAAAAAATAATATATTGTATATAATATAGTAATGCGCACTCGGGGAAATTATTACACACGCGCGTATACGGAGGGCGGCGGCGATGACTAGATTTTTTTTAATCGTTATTTTTAATAAACCGGAATATTATAATTTAAACGCGACGAGTTTTTTGCACGGAGAAAATCTGCAGATTGAATTTATTGTTGTAATGATATTACCTATATCGCGAACCACCTGACAAAATTTTTCGATTTGTTATTTTGGTTCATTTTCGAGTCCATACCTTGTACGAGATTTCGATGGCTTTCCCATCTTAAACACCGCACGCTCACATCAAAACTTGAAAACTGTATTAATCGATCGCTGTATATTTAAAACATATAATAGTCGATTAGTATACTGATCCCTAATATCGGAGGTAACTAGAAGGGATGCTAGAAAAATGTCTAAGAATCTATGAGAATAAGAGCTATGCTTATGGGTAGGTATATTTCAGTTGTCAGAAATCTGTATATCGGAGGTAAATTTTTTAAATTGACTCATTCATATTCAAAGATTATTGAAATTTTTGTTTAGATTTTTTTTTTTTACTTTTAATGAAATGACTTATACAATAATTTTGTAGGTATGTTAAATTTTTAAGTATTTTAATGTATTAAAATAGAGTATTTTGTATTGTAGTAGGTATAGTTAAACAATTAAGAAACCAATTTATATGCCCCAAAGAACAAAAAGTCATCAAAACAAAATAATTATTGAATAATATAAAAATATAATATGAGATAAAATTAGAATATGCACTCAACATTTACAATGTAAGTAGAAATACATTCAAACTATTACATGATAATTATTAACTATTGACTAATAATAACATATTGTAATGTTATTGCGAACTGCAGATAAAGTCTACTTTAATATTTAATATAACATAACACATACGCTTGAATAGCTTAAAAGTTGTTTTGATTTTTAAGTATATTTTGTACACCATATCATTAATAAATATAATTGTATATGTGTATGTAAAAATAAAATAGATATTATTTTGATAGAAAGGAATGATAAAATAGTGCATAGTTATGTCAATACGATTTCAAATAGCTCATTCTAATAGGTAATTAATATAAAATGTATTTAAGTATTTCCATAAACTTAAACATTTTCCTTAAATATTTAGAGTTATAAGTTAATTTAAAGTTTATATATGAGTAGAGTAAAGTGAACCCAATGTACCGTAAATCCATAACCTATTGATCTATTATCGTTATTCGATTCATTTTGTAGTTTGTAAATAAATAATTCATATTCTACATAATATGCATTACTGACTACAACGGTGAACTATAGTTCAATCAAATCATACCTATGATAAGTATAACATCTAAAAGAAAATTTCGTGAAAAGTTAATAGGTATTCTTTGAAAAATGTATACAGTTCCTTCACTTCCACGTTATTTTCTTTGCTGCTCATAAAACTATTTAATCATTTATACAACATTTTTTAGAAATTATATAAAAAACTACTACTGTTAGTGTTAAAAGCTGTATACATAATATAATATACAAACGAGCGTTAATAAAATCTGACGCCCATGTTTAAATACATATAATATTACGTAACTATTTGTCTTTACAACTATATATTAAGTGAAATGTTTATAAGAAACAGATCCCTATGTCCAAAAAAAAAAATTATCTAATAGGTACCTAACATTTCAGAAAATTGTATGAAGAAAAAAGTAAGAATTCTATAAATTCTTCTGTATCTATCTACAAATATTGATTTGATAAGAAAAAATGCATTAGTCAGTTGCATCCTGCTCATACCAAACACAACGATTTTAGGTTCTGCGTTTTCGCTGAAGATCGAAATTCAAAATTGATTTTCGAATAAGAATGCTTCGTCGTGGAAAACTGTACATAGTATATTTTCCTATACTTCTAGATTTGGGTTTTTAATATTTATTTATTGTGTGTAAGCGAAACAGAACTGATTTGATGATACGTGGTAGAGTGGTTTGGCATCACTTCAGCCTTCAGGACATATTTTAAAATATGGTATTAATATTATTTCGTTCTGATAATCAAATGGCACTAATATTTATTTTGACCACGCATCATTGAGCGTATTATTGTGAAACGAACTCATTGACTTGTTTTCGCTGTACGTGCAAAATAAAAGTTACTTGTACGTAATTTGTTTTGGTGTCACGTGGTCTGAACTTTTGAAGGTTAAAACCTCGTGCAGAGCATTAAAAATTACAAAAGTAGCCCTCCCGAGTCCTGACACACATACACACACAGTACACACATATACGTAAATACATAAAAAATAACAATGTTTTTGGCTTTTCTCGCGAGTTGCTTGTATTTTATAGTTAAGTATACTGTATACACCAATCTATATAAATTTATACATAAGTGTTCGCGGAAAAATATAGAAATGAAAACCAGAGTTTTCAGAGTTGAAGGGTCGATTGTACTACGTCGAGACGGCGTCAATTCAATAAGCGGATCATAACAATTAAGTAGTTGTACGTATAAAATATATATATTATTTCACTATGCAAAAGCGTATAGGTGCGCCACTCATGTACGTATACACGGATGGCGTATTAATAAATACATAATTTAAATGTATAATGTACGTCGACCGTGCCATGTGTAAACGATTAAAAAAATATTCATCCGATTGTATAATATTATATATTGTACGTTTTATCTCGCGCATCAAAAAACTATAAAACGTATATATATATATATATGGTATTATTATTTATAACTATGTGTGTAAAAATCATCCTACACGAGCGTGACATTAATTGACTTATCTCGGTGCGCTTATTTTATAATTTATAATATATACCTATAGGAACCTAAATGTATAATATATTATTTTAAATTACCTACTTATATATTTTTTACTTTAAAGAATAAAGAGTATAAATATAATGTTATTTTAGCTTTCCCCGTACATTATGTTGCACTTAAAACATGCATCTGTGTTAAATTTGGTTTCCTGATGCAAACATGTAATGCGAGTGTAGGATGACCAATAAATCTCTGATTTTCCGATATAGGTAGTATGCATTTGCACTCGGTAGTATTCAACTCGCACGTTTCACTCTTCAAATGTTTCATCGGATTTAATGGCTGACAGTTTCACTATTTAACGGGTTATACTTACGAGTTATTTTAAAAAGCTGCACAGCAATGAGGACGTGTGCCACCGATGGCGAATCAAAAAAGGGGAGATGTTTGGAATTTTCGTACTCCCAAACACCGACGATGTTATACACTTTTTCAACTACGAACCATCTTGGGAATTTCCCAGACATATCAAGTGCACTTTCTGAACTAGAAATGTATTTAAACCAAAATCCGATGGTTTTCGACAGGCTTCTTACTCTTATTCCCTAAAATAGAGGCAGCTGCAGCGTGCTCAACATAATATATCGATTGTTTGCTCAAATAAGTTATTGTATCGATAAACCAAAACAGAGGGGTTACCTATAAAATACTCCCCTTGTAAAACGTGAAAAGGCGATATTATTATGCCCCCACCAAAAAAAAAAATGTACATACAACTTTATGATTAACATAAACGAACATTTAAATTAAATTTAATATATATAAATTATTAATATATTAAATTTAATTTACAATTCACGAATAATATTTCAAATAAATAAACCAAATTAATTATTTTATAGCGTAACTGGTATATTTTGTTTTCAAAAGAAACAATTTGCGAAATAGATTTTAATTTTATTCTGTCAACATAATTCATGTTGTAAGAAAAGTATATACATATAGCAATAAACTAGAACAGACTATCAAATATTAATAAATTAAATACTTATTTTAATATGTCATTAAATAAATAAATAAAATAACTCATAATTCATTGCTTACTACCTACTTTTTATACTTATTATTTTTTGTCGACAGTTTTTTTATTTACAGAATTGGTGATTGAATTGCGCATAATGCTGTATATGCACTTGTATAATAATGCTTTGTATCTACAGGTGTTAAACAAAATTGTGCTTTTATAAGTCATGTCTGTACCCAAGAATGTACTGAAGTCAGGGTTCCGAATGAATAGTTAAACAGATCCAGTTCACAAACGAAAAATGGATATCATTTTACTCAGTCAATTTTATATAAGCGCATATTATACCATAATATGTGTAACCATAGGTACGTATTTTGATTCATTAAATTTTAAATTTTTAAACTCTGGTTGAAGAGTATAAAAAATAACAGTGTTGAAGGAGGGGGTAAACGCTTTAAATATACGTAGGTCTTGTGGGGGAGATGTTTATGAAGGGTCCCAAAAAAAGACTCATAGTTACACCCTTTATATTTTTGTCTCAGCAGGTCATTAGCGTTTAAAATATTTACGTTGCGTGATATAGTATCATTGAAAGAAAATGTTGATAGTGCCATTTAATTTGTCCAACTATCTAAATAGAAAAAAAAAATAATACCTATTCGAAGATAAGTTTAGATAACAAACATCTCAACAATAGCCATAATATACGTGTTATTAATATAATTAGGTATTTATTTTTACAAAAGACGAAATACTAAAATATCTTTTATCATATATTTTTATATTTAAATGGGGATTTTTAATTAGTTTCAAACAAAATAGGCATCGTTATGATACGTATTTATAATAAATTGACCGACTCACAGATTACACATTACAATGCAGTGGACAGTGTGGTCATGAGTGTGTCGGGAAGAGGTGTAAGCCTACTATTATTTTAAATACTACATTTTATAAAATGTTTATGATATTGACAAACAATTGGGTACATATAGCACTACATACCTCTATACAGAATTAAGTCTTGTTCATGTTTTTATACAATAATAGGTACTGAAGAATAATAAATATAAAATAACCAATATATTAATAAAATTACGTAAAATGAAAAATACGTTTGAAACGCCACTACGCCAGTAACAGGTTTCGCGAGCACACATTGATCGATTCATCAGTAAAAATCATCATATCGAATTGTTTTTCTGCGATTATAAAATTTACATTTACGTAAAAATTTTAAGGAAGTTTTGAAATTTATTTTTACGAATATAATATTATACGTCATCCTCTTGAACATAATTGTCCAACTTTAGTTATGAACTTCACACAACAGTCCCGACTTCATTAAATTCATATTAAATGGAATGGACCAAAAATTATATATTAAAGAGATATTTTTGCTATTTTATAGGCCCACCGTCTGAAGCGGAATTTCATTTCTCCTTCTCGGGGTTTGTTATTATTAATATTATCATTAGTATAGGCAATGTATAATGTATTATGTATAGGATACAATGTTCTATATTAATGTGTATGTATATATTTAAATAGGTACCTACTATAGGCTGAAATCCATTAAAATCTCTAAAGGGTGGTGGTCGGAGGGGAAAAGTTGGCTAATACCGACGTTATAACTATGTCGACTTGCTTCCTACACACCATTATGCAATTTCGCGTATTTTTAGCTTTTTATTGTATAATTCACAGTTTTGTATAAATTATACACGATTTTAAATGTTTCCTATAAAAACTTGTTCGGTCAGAAAATGTGCAATTTTATCTGGCAGCTAAACTGCAATGACAGGAAATAGAATCTCAACTCGAAGATATAACTGCATTCAACCATAGTCCATATTGCTGCTGCATTCTATATGAGGTGACTTTTGAATCAACGATTTTTCAGTACACAAAAATAGTTAAAGATAATATTATTAAATTAGGAAAATAATATCCACACGGATAAAGGTTTACACCTACCTATAATTTTTATGGACACATGTAAAATGCCAAAATTATTGTTTTGTTTATGTATATATGCGTGTTTTTTGGAGGGGATATTATGGGAATTATTAAAGAACTATTTTCCAAAAAATCCAAAATGTTCTAAAGTGGTGTCTATCTATTTTGATCACTTGTCCATAAATCAACGACTGTCTACGTATAATAATTATAATATATACACAAGTTTTTGATAAAATTTGTATACAGTGTTTCACAATGGTAACACATGATATTTGAAAATCGATTTTGAATTTTTATCTTACGAGGCATTTAAACTTTGTATGTTTTATGTCAGTAAAACGGTTTATTATATACCTAGTGAGTTTTTAACTTCTATAATCGATTTTCGTAGACTTTCAAAAGAATTTCCTTTTAATCATTAAATTCAAAATAAATTGTGTTTTGTATATTATGTAACATTTTTTTAATATTTTTTCTTCTTTAAATTTTTCAAAATTCTATTTTTTAATTTAATAATTTATTAACATTTTTATCTCAAGAGCATATTTATTTTTAATTATAATTTATAATTTATTTTTTAGATTTATTCATTATATTTAATCATAATATATGCGGCAACCGTAAATGTAGTTCGCTGTATATATGTATACATTTTATAAATTTTTTCTATGTAGATACTTACACATGAGAGCGTTAAGTATAAATAACGCATGAGTTCGATTATATAATATGCATTTTATAATTACATGGTTCAATTATTTTAACACTTTTAAGGTAAACATTATTTATTTTAAAAATTATTAACTTTTTACGAAATTTCTTTTAGATATTATTTAATGCTTTAACGTTGGTTAATTAAATAGTATAATACAAATCTAGGAATTTGCCAACTGTAGGTATACGGTAGGTTTCAAATGAATTCCGTCATTGTTGAGTACCTATTGATAAAACATTATTATTACACAAGAACATTGTATTTATTTATTTATTTTTGTACCTAACTTAAACAATTTCTTTTCCACGAATTATGAATTTTTTTCCAACTTCGTGATGTTAAACAAGCATTATATGCACACTTTCTATACGTATATTATTATTGAAGTACTCGAGTACTTAATATATAGATAAGTATAAGTACCGCTGGTTTCATGATGATTGTCGATCCCAAATCGTATTGTACAATTTTAATATCGCAGTTGCGTGTACGCGATTTTAACCGCGCGGTCACTGCCACTAAAATGATTTATCACGTACCACAATACAGCTGGTTCCATATTACACAACTACAGCATGTCATTATCAACGATTATTAAGATTTGTAGTATTTTTATGATTAACCTAAGCTCGATGTGAAAATTATATTGCATGATTGCCATTGCGGTGTATTTAACTCGAAAATGAGTTATCCAATTTATAGAGTTATAATTTACTTATGTTTTATGTTTTAAAGGTGAATTATTAATTAGCGTTAAGTACTTAAATAATAGTGTACGTTTTACATTATTAGAGTAGTTTTAAGGAGCTATTTATAATATAACATAATATTATATTATATTATATTATTATACATAATAATATGCTAGTTGTATATAAAGGCAGACAGGAGAATATTGATCAGCGATCGAGTAAGATAATAATAATTTACTCAGTGATTAGTTTCTAACTTTTCAAGTCACTCAACAAACTATAAGTGTAATACCTATAACTAGTTCAATCTAATAAGTAGTACGCGTTTAATGCAAAACACCAGCCGGGCTTGAATTTGATCGTTTATTATATTATTATTATTTATTTATATTTTAAGGTCGTAATATTATAAATGAATTAAAATATTACAAAAAAAGAAGTAAAAACGGCGTATATCGTGTACCTACCATTTTACGACAATAATCAAACAACACTGTGTGTATTATAATTTATAATAATATAGTTTGGGTCGTCGTCGTCGTCATTATTACGGTTTACGCGCGTGCGCGTCTCTGCGTCTGTGCTTTTCTACGTAAAAAACACGCTCAACACGAGCCGTTTCCTTTGTAGATAACGTAGTTTGCGTACAAAAACTACTGAAACGCCGATGTGAACCGACGACCGACAGCATCATAGACGTTATGGCAACATTAAAATATTATTATAATATATAGCATTATATTATATTATATATTGTAGCGTTTGTTTGGATAATGATCGAATGCACTCAGATGCACTAAACGGAGCAGACGGTAGCGTGGTGTGGTGGTAGGTGTGAGAACAGTTTATTGACATTATTTTTTACGATTATCGCGAAAAACTGCAGTGCGCACGTTTGCGCATATTATCATAATACTTTATCGTGTTATACAGGTATTTTGTGTATATATATTATGCAATAATCGAGACCATATTTCCCAGAAGTTCAAAGACGTATGCCTCGTTGGCAGTCGAATCAATTTTTCATGTGTTACTATAATAATATGCTATACACTCTATACGTATAATAATTTTTATAATTTATTATAATATTGAGATTCGAAAGGACAATACCGCGGTCTCCTTTTTGAGCATATACATTACAAATCCATGTAATCGCAGTAAATTGCGTTCGACGTGATCAATAAGAGATTTTATTTTTTTAACACGATTTGAAAAAATTCGACTATTACAATATTATTGTATACTAAAAGATCATAGTACACTATCTCTGTGTTGTCTCGTTGTTTTCGATACTTTAAAATCTATAATTATATAATCTTAATATTATGAAAGAATAATACAATTTAAAAACGGTCATGTCTCAATCTCTTGTTGAAATCATATTTATTTATAAGTATATACCTAATATATATATCTGAAAAAAAAACCAACGATAATACAGATTACGTGTATTATAGATCAATTTGCTCATTATAATTTTAAACATATTATTATAAAAACATTCAAAACGGTATCGTTGTGCAGAACGTTTAAATTGAAATATCGTGTGTATGTAGCCTAGAATACAATCTAACGATAATACGATTTACAATCTTCATTTTTTATAATATATAATAAATAAATATAATATTACATGTCCTATGTATAAAAAATAAAAATACCTATGATAACAATTTTATCGTTACATGTCGGAGGTGTAACTATAAGTATATTATTATATTTATAATTGATTTAATCAACGATTAAACTGATCCTGCTGAGGAAATGTGGTTTTTATAAAAAGATTTTACTTTTTTTTTAACATTTTAAAATAGTTTTAATTTTCAACATAGATCTTTTCAAAACGAAATATAATCTAATTCTTCAAACTTTGATAAATAAAATTGAAATTTGAATTCTAGCTTATAGTATATTCTTTATTTTAGTATTTTAGAAAATCAAAAATGTAACTCCACATTTTTGGGTATAACGTAATAGCTGTAAGTAAAGAGAATCGACTGTATTATTCAGTTTAGTGAAAAGTGCATTATTGAAGAAAGGAAAGGTACGAATTTAGCTGAAAAGGGTAGCGTCTTTTTTCCTACCTATTGAAATAACTATTATTACATCAGCATAAATCGTCACTCCCATTTCCTTCGGCTAACACGAGTTTAGAAATTACTATTGGACATTTCGATCTATGGCCAAAGTTACACAACTTTTGCAAGATTATATTATACAGCCATATAGGTATATCATATTTAGAGAGAGAATTTTGTATAATAATGTATGTGCATATAAACATGGGTGATGGCCACTGGCATCATGAGCACTTTCTTTACAGGGGCAAACTTTGATTTTATCCACCAACCCACGTATAACCCTGCCGATATAAAAATATATGAATTATTTAAAATTATTTTAGAAGAAAAAAAATTTGACATTTATAACTTTTTTATATACATACATTAATAAGGCATCGCATTAGATCATAGATGTTGAATTTTGAGTTTGAAAACTTAATCCTTCACTAAGTATTATACATAATGTGTATTTTTCAAAAAAACGTTATTTTGTATTTTTTGACATTAAATTCGGAGATATTCAATATTATTATTGTTCTATACGAAACTACGAGGTTTTTTCAATAAGTGTAGTGCCTTTGCTAAATTATGGCCTGAATTTTACACTGTGAAAAATACGAAAATCTAGTTTTTTTTGATAAAACTGACAACAAGTGGCTGTTGACCGAATAAGAAAAAAAAAATTGACATTTATTACGTTTTTATGCATGTACATTAATAAGGCATCGCATTAGATCATAAATTTTGAATTTTGAGTCTGAAAACTTAATCCTTCTCTAAGTTATACTGGCGTCATGAGCATTTGCTTTACAGGGGCAAACTTTGATTTTATCCACCCACCCACTTTTAATGACCCTGCCGATATTTATATTTATTAAATATTTATAATTATACATTATATTATTTATAATATTTATATAGTTATATTTGTACATTTGAATTATAGTTAAATACAAAAATATTGTTACGATCTAACAACATTACCTACCCACCTAAAATTGTTTGGGGCTGCAGTCACCACAAAAAAATAAGCTCGTGACGCCACTGTTGACGGCTTTGGCTGCAGTGGCTGTGGTTGGGCACATATGTATATTGTGTCTATATTATATACCTAATAGGAATATTATAGGGCCAGACTTGGGCTTTTTTTACAACATTCTTGAACCGGGCTGGGCTGTAAATTTATGGCCCTTGCAAGTCTATAATACCTATACATATAAAAGATTAAGTGTTAATATTAATTCATTTCCAATCGTTAAATAAGAGTACTCAAATGACAATGAAATGTAAAATAATATTCTCTTTCTTTACTTAGTGATATAACAAACTTTTTTTACTAATAACAAAATAATGTCAATAATATAACTAAATAGGTAACTAATATATTATCAACTTTTAAATTATTTTTACTTTTTTAAATGAAAATATTCATTTTTATTTTCTAATTGCGTAGTTAAGTATTATTCGGAGTATTTCGATCTATAAAAATCAAATTTCGAACAAGTAGTTTTTAAGTGAGTTATATATAAGTGTTTAAAATTTAAATTAGCTGTATAGTAAGTTGTGGGCCAACATTATGCGGGTGTTACCACTGTATCACTCCACTGCTTTCGTCATAACTTTAAATACTTTAAAAGTTAAAACTTATAAACTATAGGTATTCGTCCAAGATAAACATCGAATAATATTCTGATTTTGAAAAAGAAATTAAAAAGCCATATTGTAATTAAAAAAAGTTAAATATTTAAAAATGACAATGACAACAATTTTTGTTTTTAATCCTTTAAAATTATGTAAGATAAATATTTTTAAAAACTATTAACATTTTTGAAATAACGAGTGTCTTACGATAAATATAGATCACGTAGTATAAATACCATCACGTTAATTGCACTGGATATTGTAATATATTCGTATACACTACTTACTAATTATTATTATTATTGCTCTCACGACTAGGCTTTACCGCTTTTTACTTATTTCGAAATGTATTAATATAATATAAAAGCTTGCCACGAGTACAATGGTGCACGTCAACACTGTATAAAATATAAATGTAGATAAAAGGTAGGTAACCTACCACACTTACGTAATTAAGAATAAGCTAAGAGACAAAATAATATATCATTCGTATAAAACAATATATAATAGTACATTATATTCTATATTCTATATATAAATTAAGTAAGTACTAAATATATTAATTTTAAAACTAAAAATTGTAATACAATTGTTGTGTTATAAGACAATTTTTTATTTCTATAACTTTAATCTTATATATCGAACGGTTGTATGTCAGAATTGATGGTTAAAAGTACATAATATTATTTAAAAAAAAGTATACTTAATTGGACTGGCATTGAAACGAATAACGGTAAATAATGTTTTTCTCTTTAGGTTTCATTCTGGGTCAATATACCCTAACATTTTGTCCTTGAACTTATGCAACTGCAATATATTATATATATATGTACAGGTATCTAGTAAACATATTAATACAATGCTGTGTAAAGTGCATAATTTCACTGTACTTATATAATATGATATATCGATGCACAGTGACATAGAGCTAGTAATACGATGACAGATAGGATTATCAAATATCTTGTATACCTTTACATGGACGTACGTTCTGAATTTAAAATTCGTATAATTTATAATAATAACAAATAGACAATGACAGTTACAATAAGTGCTAATCGAATTAATTAAATTGTATTTGTATATTTTATTGTTTTATTATGCATATAGACATATAGTATTATCCTTATTCCTTACAATCTTACATAATTTATATAGGTATTTATATATATTATATGAACTTTAGGAGTTTAAAAAAATTATATTATTGCATCCGATTATAAGTTAAGTCATACGTGTTTTGCACACGAATAATCACATATTACAAGCATAAACAGAAATTAACAAAAAATGTACCTCAATAATTAAAAAATTTAAATTTAAATTAGTTACCTAACCCGGTTATTTTATTCTTTTAATCATTTGTGTCACGTCACAATTGAATTTGTTGTGTTTGGTTTGGATATAGATTTCAACATGCAATCACTGTAGAGGATTATCGGATACAATTTGCCAATTCGTTCAAAAAAATATAAAACAGTTTTCAGCTAAATCGAAAAAATTTACATTGTACCTTGCCACTGTCGTCGTCAGTCGTTTATTCGTGCAGGGCATCTGGTCAGTTAAAAATTAGTTTATTAACAACATTTTCTTTGTATGGAAATTTTGAATGCAAACTAGTACACGTGCACAATAAATATTGCGTCGTTACTTTTTGTAGATTCTTTATCGAATATAAAGTAGGTATTGTGAATTCTACACGTATACGATTTCTTACAAAGATGGCTGGACCGATTTTTCTAAAACTTTTACGAAAAACCTTTTATTTATTTTATTTTCTAATGTATATATTCTCTGCTATAGTTTGAATAGGGATATCTGTATATAGGGGGTGGTGAGCCATTAGTATCCGTGCTTACAAATCTGTCTTATCGCGTTGTGTATTATATAACTGGTAAATATTTACACATATATTTACGAAACAACAATAAAATAAATGAATAATAATATTTGTTATTTGAAAAGTAACTACGAAAATTTGTTTTATTTATTTTATATTATATGTGTATGATATTTTCAGCTAATATTTTTGATAAATAAAATGTAATATTATTTACACATCTAAACAAAATAAAAACTATATATATATATATTATATATATTGACGTCTTTAGATTTATTATGTCCACCGTCTACGTCATTCATAGGTAGTTTTATTTTGGCGCCATTCACCCACCTGTCTTTGAGCAATAGACTTGATGCCAAAAACGTATAGGTGTAATAACTAATAACTATAATCACGAATAAATAATATATATATATCAGCTTAACATGGCAAAGCGTATAGCCACCGGGTTGAATATTCTATCTCGCAATTTTATCTCATTTGCACACTTCATTCCAGCCTTATTATTTTTTTTTTTTTATATAAAAACTTCACGATAAATCACAATATTATTTTCTAATACATATTCTTACTATAGAAGGTATCTACATTAAAAACAAATTATTTTATTTTAAATTATTTTGAAATTTTATATAACTCAAAATATTAACTACATTTAAGATGTAACACATGCTATAATTTCATGATACTTGTATGAAACTATATACCACTGCAAATCTCAATGTACAGTTTAATGTAATACATCGCATCGGGCAAGAATAAATTAATATGTCGATACCTATAATATTATGTATCTATCCCCTCCTCGGTTACTTATATAAAAAGCAACGTCGACTATTAAGCATCACCATATTTTGAGTACAGTATATTGTTATTTTGTAAAATTGCATCTCACAGCGTAAAATCGAAACTGCGTATGGTAAAACCGCGTTTGTGAATAAATTAACTTTTGTAATGTGGCATGGATGTCAATCGATATCCGTTAAAAATTAAAATTTACCAACAGAGGAACGCTTAATTATTTATTATGACTATTTTGTGTACGCTATTCATTTCTATTTATACTTTTAATAGTGTTTTGATGATGATGATGATGATGACGATGAAGATCATAAAGACGACGACGATTATGTCACGTATATTTGATTATATCCCTCACCTAGAAACAGACTACAATTAATACTAATACACTGCAGCTAACACAGTAGTATTGTATTATATTATTATGTGTGATGTGTATAAGTATATAATACAATAAATTATTATAGATAAAGTAGGTAAACACATGCACGTCTTCTAAAATTACACTCAAAGACCTTGCTCTGACGATTATATAACGTTTTTAACATCGAACATTATTTTCTTTTTTACAGCATTTAAATATAGGTACAAACGTATATAATAACGTCGATCGCAGACTCACATCATTCGACAAAATAGCTTTTATGCTGCAATGGTGGACAAGTAAATATCGATTTATTTTTAATTTTTTTTTTAAACATTGTTTTAAAGCATTCCTATCAATACCACATAAACATACGTGCATTAGAATAACATACAATATTTGAATATTGCATATACAATAAGTGATTTTACACGTTTTTCTTTTACTTTCGAATGTTGCATTAAAAATAAATGCGTTTAAAATTTGCATATAATGCATAATAAAAATCTCAAAAAAATAAAATTGTACTGTTCTACGTGTCCCGTACAAAGTTATGTTCTATATAATTTATATATACTATTATATATATATTATGTATTATATACATTATTGATATAGAAAAAATAAATACAAATCCGTGAACCACTACAATAATAGGTATATAATTATAACTAATATAACTTATCTATATTCTATGCAGATACATACGTCGTACATAACTATACAATACGCACTTATATCAATTAGAATTATTCATAATAACGCATTTTCATTTCGACATTTCCTCTTATACCCGATTAACTATACCCCCACAGCCCAGGAGAACTAAACAAAGTAAATTATTTTTAAAAATACTTCTTTTACAACATTTTTAGTAGTTATTTAAAATAACATCTTTCAAATATATATATTACCATGATAATGTTTAAATATATTTGTTTGAAAAAATTTAACACATTATATTTAATTTCTTTAAAGAAAATCATTTTAAACAAGTAGTTGTTTATAGTTTTATATTATATACTCATCATATTATATAGTTTTGATTAGTGAAGTAGTGGACTAAAATTTTGCGAGATACCCATATCCTTGACCAATGGTGCCACTCCACTCTACTATCTCTATTACAAACTTGAAATTCTTATAGATACCTAGCTAATTAACTACTCATACGAAATAAAAATATATCACTTTTAAATATACATTAAAATTATTTACTTAAGTAATTAAAAATTTTTATAAATATCTCATCGCTTTACCTACATTGATAAGTTCATTTAATATAATAATATATTTTAAATTTTGAAAAACTAAAATACTTTTCTCGCGATTACAATGTGTAATGATGCATATTATATTTGTTATAACATTGATATAATCAATGGTTATAATATTATTATCTTGGTTTACTCTATATAGCCTCATGAATAACTGTCATTGGTCAAAAAAACAATTATTGTTTACTGTAACGTGAAACAACAAAATATATATTAATATATTTCATGTTTGGGTGCGTGTGTTGTACACATATTACAGGCAGAAATCTCACCGCAACGGCCACCAAAGTCGGCGGTGACTCTGCGTATAGACAAAACGGTTTACGAAATGTCCTATACATAAACGCTGAGAAAACACGTGTACGTATTATATAAATCGCATGAGGTGTATAGTGTGGACCCAATTATTGTGAAAAGTTATACACGTATTGTACCCATGTATATATGTATCGCAGAATAATATGTACAACGCTACAACAGGTATAATACGTACGTGTCGTACACGCGCGTTGAGTAATAATCACGGCCGCCCGCGACAGCAGCCGCGCGCGTTTCGTAACCACAAACCGGGTATAAGATTTGAAAGAAAAAAAAAGTTAAGCGCAGACGTGCAAGACACGCGGGGGCGACAGGTATACATATATATATTAAATTAATGTGTACAATATATATATATAAAAATGAAATCGTGAGCTCGTAAGGTATACGAGCCCCGCTCGTCGTTCACCACGCTGTTTATAATAATGTACGTTCAGAATATGTGCGCGTGTAAGAATATAGTACGACGACATAATATGCATGTCTGTACCCATTATAAACGTGTAAATGCCATTCGATTATTATCGTACGGCGATTGTTATATTGTGTGTATATACCTATGTATCGGCGGAGGCCAAAGAGTCAACAATCACCGTCGATCGCTCCCATTAGCCAGAGGTCGACCTTTACGTGTCATATTTTTTTAGCAAACGTTCAACGCGGTGTCGTTGCAGGATTCCGCGACATTCGCGCGCGTATACATTGTGTGTATGATATATAAATATAAATATGTTTTATGTAAAGACTATACTATTGTATATAACTGCAGTAGTACTTACCTAATATTAATGGTAACATGACTTATGGCTGATAACGAGTTGTGTCGTGACGTTATAACCGGTCGGGGTGAGATGATATGATTTTACTACCCATAAAACGCGCGCGCAAAAAAAAAAAATAATAAAATGTAATATTGTGCGCAGTGTGTTAACTGTTATGGGTAAAAAAAAAAAATTACAAATATTACTTTCGTAGTGGCGATTTTCAATACAATGTGTACGTATGAGGGAGGGGAGTTTCAAAATAATAATATAATTGGACACAGACGTTACAGGTCATCCAAGTATATATAGTAATTCTGCAACGGTGTATATTATAGAAGTCGTATGGAAGCAGTATACATTATTGCGAATAACGCGCTCGTATATTATATGATCTGCAGAGACGTCCTGCAGAGTGGAAAACGCTAAAAAATTAATAAACGCACATATTACGTACGACATGCCGCTGACATTTTTCGGAAAACCTTACTCAAATCTATATGCGTGTACATTGAAGGTGTTACATAAATTACAACCAAAACGGACAGCGACCGAGAAAGTGTTTCCAAAACGTTTGCCTTCACCACAATTATATTCGATATTGATCGACGTATCTATTATAAAATGCATATGGGCACTAAAATAATAAAATCTATTCGATTTCGTTGCAGGTATAAAATGTCTTAATTTTGCGTCTCCGTATTTTAATGTTTAGGTCACACACGCAACAAAAAAAATCCGGTTGACATTTTTAATTCCGGGTGCCTGCGACATGACATAATATATTATTACAATATTATACCTTGTGTTTACGATTCCAAGAAAAATGTTATCCGTGTAATCGTGTGTGCCGTATTATTATTCATTGTTTACACATTTCGCGTTTTGTTTTAGAAACTACATATTATACTTGTATAATGTACAATCCATTTATTTTCTAATCAAATTGGGTTTATATCAATGCACAATAGTATATCTTATTCGTTAAAAAATCTAACTAGTATGACATACGACTCAGTGCTATATTATATTGTTTAAACATACAACATGTAGGTGTAATGGTGTATTATATAGGTTCACAAAAACGAACGTATAGATTTTAGTTTTTTGTATACGAACATCGGTAAGAAAAACAATAATAATCGTATTTTTTTTCGGCGACGAGTTGATATTATTTACGGAAATCGAAAGAAAGTGACGTATGATGTAATGTTTTTACGTTAAAAACGTGAAGGTTATATTGGAATGGGATGATCAAAAATTGAAAAATATTACGGAAAATCTTTCGAAATCAAATGTACTGCATAATACCTAATATTTCGCAACGGTCTATGTAGTATTGTGTACATTTTTTATTTTGAGTTAGATCGAGTAAATTCTATGAAAATGTTGCTGTAGCTGAAAACATACGTGATTTACAAACGTTTATTTGGTATTAAAAAATTCAACTATACCTACAATTATAATTTTACAAAATAGTTACATTATCGTGGCATTGTATAACTTTTATAAAGAGATTCTTCTATGGTTTTAATTATTTCTTCCTTTCGAAACTATTTTAAGTGACAATACGGCAATAAGCATTTTTACCAGATAAGTAAGTAAAACGTTATCATTAGTTACATTATTTAACAACGATAGCAAGTAGATACATATAAAAGAAAAAAATAAGACATTACATTATTTTACTATAAATAAAAAAGACGTACATTTTCCGTATAAAGGAAAAACTATTTTCAATTCTTTATTTTTTTTTTTATTTTTTCAATGGCATGTAATGGTAGAGCGTTATAAGTAATATAACAAGAATCGTCAAGAAAACAATATATAATTTGATTTATTACAGTTTTTATTATTATATTAATCTGATATAATGATATATTAATAATTTTAATTCGTTACTTTGACATTTTATAAGTGGGTCGAACGTGCGTGCTAGCATAATCGACATTTGCCTGAAATAAAACCATAATAAAGCAGTAATTATACAAAAATATGTAAATCGTTTAATATCAAAAGAGTATATATAATAGCCATGGATTATTATTAACTAATTTTCCAGTTTAAAAATCAAATTGAAGTGCGAATTGAAGAGTTCCAAAAGTTCATCATTCGACACGGTACAAAAACGCTACAACGAATATTATAATGTATGTGTAGTATATACATATTAGTATATTACGAGTACATACCTATTTATCGATATAAACGATAGATATATAGCTACAGGTTATGATTTATACGTAAACTGATCACTTTGATACGGTCTAACGTTCTATTACCAGGAATTTATAAGTATTTAACGTTATATGATAAACAGTTCAAACAGATTCAGTTTTTATGGGATCCATTTGCAATCAAAATATTTTAAATTGAAAATCGATGTTCCTAATAAAAGTACCGGATAATTTTGAAAATGATAATAATATTTTAACAGTACTACATAATTATTTCCGAAATGAAAAATATACTGTCTAGACTTGAATACTCATATAATATATGATGTGCAGTAAAACATTCAAGGAAATTTGTTGCAAAATATGAGAAAAATAATTGAAAAAACATAATACGGATAATTTCTTCTCGATTTAAGACCATAGTTCAAGTGAAAAACGGCCACTGGTCAGTGGTCACCTATATAATACATAAAATTCGAAAAATATTAATAATGGTTATTTATTTATTATTTTAGACTATGGTGTATAATATTAAAGTATGTTATTGTATATAATATTTTATTGTGTAACAGTTGTATAGGTACCTAATTTGTAACGTATTATCAATTATCGATATTCCTCCTTTTATAGACTCAATTTATGTATATGTAATGTATAGTATATATACGTATACGTACCTATCTAGAATATAATATTATATACCCATACACACCACCACCCCGTCCATCATGTCGTGATGTCATTGGTTTGTTATCGTGTGTCAATTAATAATTAATAAAAATTATCTGCTAAACAGCTGATTGCCAGTAGTCTACCACCAATGTTATCCGTGTAAGAAATTTTAGCATCAAAAAAAAAAACTAAGTAAAGGTCTCATGAGAAAAAAACTCAGACCTGTGCAGAGAGTCTCTCGCTTATCTTTACCATCCTGTCTCCCCGTCGTTATTCATTCACTTTTCATAAAAAAAGGACTATCCTTTTTTATTATAATTATTATTATCCCCAATAACTGTTTGTCGATAAATTTATTCGGATTCTTTATGTATCAGATCATTGAATCAACGACCCTCCCGTCACCCAGATATGATCAATTTATTTGATAATATTGTTTCGTATTTCGGATATACTTATAAAATACCTATACCTATTTATTATCGTACGTCCGATTTAACTGTATAGTGTATAGTTATCAAATTATAAATACAGGTATATTATTTGTATAGACAATATTAAAATATTAAATAAATTATATTTTGTAATATTTTTATTTTATTATACAAATTTTAAACAGTAATCCATATTAAGCTATAGCTCTATAAATTTTTGGATTTTATTTTATTTTATTTATAACACATTAAATCAATAAACATAAAAGGCATAAAAACAAACAATTTCATGCATTACCATTTTTTTTCTAAAGCTCATTATGTAAAAGTAAAACAATTCAAACACGTTACTTTTTTCTAATTATTCGAATCAAAGCAACTAATGTCGTAATAAAGGAATAAATACCAATTATTTTTGTAAAAACGTATTAAATAACACATTTCAAAAGATCCTATGATAGATAACAGAACATTTATTGTATAAATTACACAAATTCGTACGTTCTTTAACTGGTTATAAAAAAAAGCGACCAACCATAATTATTTCCAAAGCATATATATATTAGGTATTCTCAAATATTCTTTTTACACGATGCAAAATCACGAACTTGTAAAAATAAAAAATAATATATCAACCAAAAACATAAATCGATTTTGGTTTCTTTAATATCCCGGAGTTAAACTGAACAATTAGGTATCGAATTTCTAATAAATTTGCTTGTGTCAATTGATAAACTTAATTAGATATTTTTACGATTTAACCAATAAAATACTCTAATACTGCTATAAAATATAAACGAGTAATGGCAGTAAGTACAACGTTACGTTTTAACTATTATATCACCTAATGAATGCTATTATCAAATAATAGACGGGTTAATTAGTCAACTGTATATCTGTATATGGATTTATTACATATGCGAGTCGATCGCTTTAATATCAGTTTTATATTATAACATGCGCATTATACTATAAACTATAATATAATTCATGTTATACGTATTGTCAGTGTTTAATATTTTAAACTAAATATTTATGTGAACATTTTACAAAAAAAAAAAAAAAATGGGTGTGACTAGGGTAATACGCGTATCTGTACACACTCTCAAATCTATACAATCCAAGATCATACACGTATTAAAAAAAATGTATAGCTTATAATATTATAATAAAGAAAAATTCACTCGTTCAAACATCATTTGGGTTATTCATTCTCGTTAAAATTGCAGCTAAAATCGTAGATCACATTGCGTATTATTTATTGGTATATTGAAATTCTTATATTACATTATATTGTACGAGTCTTGGTTAGGTATACTTGATTTGGATCAATGTTAAACCTTATCATAGCATAGTAGGTATTCCTTCCATCACTGTCTGTGGGAAAAAGTTATACTGTAGGTTCCACTTATAATGTGATCAGATTGGTGCAGGTCATTTAGATTCTATTAACCTGTAGATTGCATGAAAAATATTATTTTAATTATTCCTTATTATTATACTTAAAATGTAATAGAGATAAAACCCATTAAAGTCATTAAACTATTGAAATATAAAAGTACAATAAAGAAAAAACTATTAATAATATATCTTGCACATGGGCGTCGCCTAATTTATGTTCTACAAAAAAAAGAAAAAAATTAGTATTATGACGTAATGTTAAAAGATTATATTATATTAGCTGACATTTAGCTCTGATTTTGAATGTTTAAAGCCATAAAGTCACAAGCTTGAAGTTTTCATAAAATTTAAAAATGACTCGATTATTTCGTGGTACATACAACAATACTAATGAAAGATAAATTAAATTATAATCTTAATAATATGATATAGGCATTATAATTTGGTTTTTTTTTTTTTATTATTCAAACAAATGTATTTGATTATATTTAAGCCGTGATCGAATTAATCGAAATTTACTTCGAAAATCTTCAAATTTATCCATAGGCATAAAGACATAATATCGTATGGATGCTCCGGTAGTCAATACATTATACATTAATATAATGTCGTACATAGGTTTATAGTCATTATGCACTCATTGCCGCCTATGACCTAGACGATGAACAATACAACACGCACGGCAATAAAACAAAAATATACTGCGCGACACCTAAGGGCAAATCCGTTAATTGGGTCCTACCGTTTGTAGTGTGCGTGGGTTAAATAATATTATGTCCGTCGCGAGTATAACATGCTGCGGGGAAACCATTAAAAATAAATCGACGGCCGATCAGTGGGAGGGTGGACGTTTGCGTGTCATAAAGTTCAGTCTTCGGTGACTTTTACTGCTGCAGCTCGCATCGTCATCGTCGTCCCTCGAGTTGTATACAACACCCGAGTATTAGTGTGTATATATATATATATATATATATGTAATGTGTGCGTGTATTTATCACCTTTATGATGCACACTATGGCGGCGGGGTCGTTAAAAAATATGGACTTGAAAAAAAAAAATAAATAACCGAAATTTAACCGTCCAGCAGCACCGTCGACGGTATACACTGCGTGTGAAGTGAGAAGCAGGAGAGGACCCGAAAGTGTCTGCGGCGATGGAATATTGGAATTATTATGCATACATCGTATAATATATAATCGGTCGCCGCCGGTGGAAGGAATACATATATTATATACGGTGCGTTTAACACGCGATTTAAATTTTTTCGCACAGGACGGTAATAAATAACGTTTGCGACGAGGTCGGTCAATTAAAAACATTGTTTATCGACAATCTTGTGTACACTCGCATATTGTGTACGAGTGTGTGTGTGTGTGCGTCGGATGACGCACTACAAATAGATAGATGTAGCTCGGTAGTTGACCCGTCGTTTGACATATTATATTATCATTATTATACATACCTATATAATAATATGGTATAGGTGCGTGGTGACGACTGTAGGCACGAGACCTAGCCGAAGAGACGATGACCTCTCCGGTGCAAACGATAGATATCTCCCCTCCCCCCGTGAAAATACGTTCATTACGAAAAATCGAATAATAACTAAACCCATTAAGAATCGAGAGAAATCTACCTATATAAAGGTACGTAAGTATGTATCCGTGTGCATTACTGTCTGTATAATCACGCATATATTATTGTTTATTATATCATAATTTATTTTAATGTATGATGGTTATATATGATGGGGCCATCGTACGGAAGAATGAAATACACTATTAAACACCTGACCGTCCAGAGCGATTCATTATATCGCGTTAGTTTTTAAAGTCGGCGGGCAATATCAATAATATTATGGTCATCACTCGCAAAAGGACGATCGCAAATGAAAGAAGATTGCAGATGGGCGATTATATTTCGACAAAAATGTACCAGCTATCTTCTGTGAATCGTACTGACAGACCTAGCTAGCAGTTATGTGATAATACTTTTGAAAACTGATATGAATATTGTTGATTGTGTCTTATTGAGACCGACGAGGCCGTGCTACCGAATTTCGTTGCCCGACTTCAATAAATTTGAATATTTAAAATTTGATAAATTGTACAGGTAATATGTTAATTATTGGAAATTCATATCAAGTCTTTAAACGTGGCCCGATCGATTTCAAATCAGACAATCAGACATACTAGAGAACTAAAATCAGTTTTCACTTTTATATAAAATATTTTATTACATCATTAGGTTCGTTGGCAGGAATGACCAAAGTACATACAAACGAGAATAATATAACACACTCGAGATGCAGCGATGGGATACGTATACATGTGCCAGAGCGTACCACTATTTCTCACACACACACCAATGATAATTTACTATGCACACAAGACCCGCATACGTCATGCACTCGGAAAAATGCCTACATCGAACTTCTTAAAAATGTTTCGTTTGCAATCCCAATCATAAAAGTTTGTTTAGTAGAATCTTTCTGATTTCTTATATACATAAGCGGTAAGCACATTGCTCATATACGTTCAGTATAATATTATCGATTATTATAATACTTGTTGAACTGACCTAAAATATATTTTGTTTTTCCGATAAGAATAAAAATTCTTTTTCGGAATTCTTCCTGTTCATCGTTATAAACTTGTAATACACTGCAGTGTAGTTTATACTATTATAACAATAATAGGAGTTTCGATGATCTATAATATTTTTGTCTATTAGTTAGATAAACAATCGTAACAAGTTATACAAATATAACGATATTGCAGTTCCAGTGTAAATAACGTAATTAAGATTTTGTAGGTACTATTATTATTCTAATTAATACGCTATTTGTATTTAATTTGAATACATAATAATATAATGAATATCTAATAAAATATTCAGTCAACTAGACGGGTAAAAATTACAAAATATAATATTTAATATTTTAATTAATTAACTGTATTATTGTAATATTTTCTCCGATACACCTGCTAAAAATATATTAATATTTAATATCAAATAGTTCCTGAGGGTCTAACTGGTCTGAGAGTAAATAAAGATAATATATTATATTATAATAAGCACCTAGCTAATCACCGATGGGAATAGTTTGAAATTCATTTTAGAACAGTATTTACAGAGTATTTATAAACTTTTAGGTAAACTTACCATTAATGGTACAAAGTTAAAATAAATTAGTTTATTAACGATAAACGCTCGTGTAGGTAACGATACAATAACCTCGTGTGTTTTCCAATCTAGTCAGAATCTTTGAAGCCTGCAGCAAGTGTTTACATTTAACAATTATTTGCTGGAATCCGAAATCAGACTGCTGCATAATGTTTACGATTTAGGTCAATATTACGTCATGACATTACAAATTAGTTTTATAGACACAACACTGTACCAACAGTGAAAATGAAAATAGAAGGGAAACAATAATAAAAATAAGAATAAGAATAATTATTGATCAACTACAACTGATATATGGGTTACCTAGCTATACTTAGTACCTACTTTATACTGTCTTACTAAATAGTGAATATCGATAGAGGAAAATAAAATTGATTTCATTTATTATGTAGTACATAGTATATATAGGTAATATGACATTGTGACAAATAACTTGTTGACACGTTGTTAATATAACTGAAAAATTTAAAAAATAAAAAAAATAATCGAAACTGTTATACTATTTTCCATCTAGAAAACAATCAATGTCCTTGACCCTTTGAAAAACAATCAAACACCATTGAGCCTGAGCCCTATAACACGACCTGTAGTGATTTGATTAGGAAGAAATAATACAATTAAAACATTCTCGAACGTCCTGTATACAAAGTGTAGTTGATACCTAATTTGAATGTTTCGAAACAGATTTATTACCGTTTTTTTTTTTATTATTATTATTATTACTATTATTCTATGCATATCGGTCTTGTCCGTTCGATATTTCGCAAACAGACAGACGGATTTGTCTCGTTGATTTCCGAGACCTTGGCTTATTCGAATTTTCCCCTTGTACGTACCACCATATTGACGATTATGCATTGTCTTTCATCCAGACTTTCGAAACGATCACAAAAAAAAGTTATTGAGGGATCGTTTTAACATGTCATTCTGTGGTCGGGGTCAAAGTGTCGTCGTAAAATATTTGAGATCGAAATTAAATTACCTATTGAATATTATGTTAATGTATATTGTTAAAAA
Source organism: Aphis craccivora (assembly GCA_009835225.1). Lineage (NCBI taxonomy): Eukaryota > Metazoa > Arthropoda > Insecta > Hemiptera > Aphididae > Aphis > Aphis craccivora. Next base: position 18,063 of record VUJU01000179.1, on the reverse strand, counting down.
TGATGATGTAATTCGTATACATGACAATACGCTATATAGGTACCTACCTAACTTGTGTATAAATATTAAATTATACCTATGGCGTAACATTCACTAGCAGTACCTATATAGGTGAGGTAATTTATTGGAAAAATGTTGGTTTGTAATTCGCATACTATTGTATATAAACCTTCTTAAAAGTTACTTTTATTGAATTTTACGAAAATAAAAGTAGATTATTATTTTCTAAATATTGTAAGTTAAATTTATTCCCATGGTCTGATAACTGATAATATTGACATAATATTAGGACCGTAATATAATATAGGTAAGATATACTTACATAAATAATATATTTTCGCTATTCAATAGATTTTCCACTTTCTCCATAAAACACTATTATGCATATAATATATTATTATCGTTTTATAAAAGAGTAAAATTATTGACTAATCTTCAATAATAATAATAAAAAAAAAAAAAAACTGAAAATTGGTTTTTACACAACCGCACAGTAAACACTATTGGTACCTTTAATTATATAATTCTATCTTGTATCTATGCATATTCAATGTTATAATTTTGTAAAATGTTGGGTACATACCGATTTATTTAATTTGCATAGAAACAATCGATTAGTTAAAAACCTGTGTTTGGAACCCATAATTGTTTAACTCACGTTCCTGCTAATGCGAATTCAATTATATTAATGGAGACGAATATTTGTAACAAAAATAAAACGAATAAATAAAAACGAAAAGGAAATGCGGTCGTCCCAAACTTCCAAGTAATATAGGTACTAAATTATTTACATTGGACAGTAAAAAAAAAATGTATGTTTACCGGTAGCGGTGGCGCATAACAAAAGCGAAAGTACGTTTTTTGTTATAGTAGAGCTTGATCGAAACACCCCCCCCCACTACTCTCACGTCATCGCAAAACAACCAACTGTTCACCCCTGCACACTATATATACCGACACAACTTCTTCATTATCCCGTCTTATGATACGATGGTCGTTGTGGGATCCTCTGTCACCTCCCTACAGTTCATCCTACTTTAGTGACACGAGTTCACGATCATAAACATAATAATATTTTATACAACAAGTTAATTTATCGATAAATGTACAAAACATTTTGTACGTATAATCATCATAACACGTCGGGCGAGCACGATGGCGCATAAACTCGGGAAGTGAGTCTTTAAAAACTTAATGTCGCGTTAAAAACCTAACGGACCGATTTGTACACATCAAAAATATGTTTCCTCGAAAATAACGCGTTTACTCTAAAAAAATCCCACGTAAGCGTCTGAAGAGCATATATACTGCAACTACTATATACAGCTGTAAAACGGTTTAGGTACCTCTACTAGACATCTACGCGGGTTACACGGTTACAACCTATACATACGTATGATACACGTTTATAAAATCATATCAGCAGGTACCACTGTGGCACTGTACCAGTGGTGTGCGTCGCGAAGGGTGTATACAAAAATGATAAACACTGACGTTTTGATTTATTTACGGGCGGCGACCGAGACGGTGTATTTTGTTTTTTTTTTCTCATCTCAATACACCGGAAGACCTTCACCCCGCTCGTATAACATACGTAGTCGCACGCACTAACACATCATAATAATAATAAGGGACCGTTGCCGTCTCGAGGCGTATGTATATATATACAGATACTTACAGATACTTATAATCCATGCGCTTGTGTGTGCGTACGTATGTGTGTGGGCGGTGTGTGAGTATACGTATGTGAATATCGTGTACGACATACGAGTTTTTGTGGTTGGGGGAGGCCATGACCGGGCGCTCTCGCCAGACTCGTTCCAAGGTCCTCATCTCCTTCCTCACCTGCTGCTGTCACTATGTATACCAGATTCCGCCCTGAGACTTGGAAGTTGTGTTTGTTGTGTGTGTGTGTGCGTGTGCGTGTGGAGACCGGTTCGGGTCTTGAGAGATAGGCGACGAGGCGCATTTGATGCGAATAGCGAATTACTCCCCCCTCGAGTTTTATACCGGCAACGGCGGAAAACGAATTAAAATTTCTAAACGCTAAATATAATATTATAATCATTCGATTGTGAAATTTTAAAACGATATTCGACGCGTTCAACTAGAGTACATTATAATAATATGCATACATAAATTATAACGATAATATATTTATTTTTACATCCCAGTCATAAAGATATACTTATACTATGCAGTAATAGGTAATAAGCTGCAGTACAAAGTATAATAGAGAAAATTAGCATTTAAACCAATTTTCATAATTATGATTTACACTTCGTTCTCATAGTAATATATACATTATAATATAATTATTTGGTGACTTAATGCCAACAAAATTAAGGTTTCACCACATCAGATAAACGTTAAAAACAAAACGTGACATTATGTTCATTACATTACTAAGTAATAAGAAAAACTTAATGATACGAATTAATGCAAAACGAATTGTAAGTTGGAGAAACTAAGTATATTATAATTATTATTTATCAAATTGGTTACTAAACCTATAAAGGTCCTAAACCGACCGAAACGAATTTTTATGTATAATCATAATTTTAGCGATACCACCTTTAAAAACACTCCCTCTTATTCAGTGAGTTATTCATGTAATAATGGGGTCATCTCACACTTTGAAAACTGCAACTATAATCGCGGCCTAATTTATTAAAATATTTTCATCACTTCTTGTATAACCGTACGTCAACACGACTTGTAACAAATTAATAATAAATTATATCTATAGCTAATTACTGATGAATACATTTTAAATTCATATAGTTTTAGAGAAATTAAATTCGGTTGAATGTATATTGCAGTCGTTTAACTTTCTTGTACGATTTGACTCGATCTTTAAAGACTAAAATTAAAACCTCAAAAATCGTTTTCGGCCATTCGAACACTCGGTTCGACAATTTTCAATCGACTAGACATAGTGCCACACGGTTTTATAAAAAGGTGCGGTCTATACATTAATATCGGATGAGTATTAGATTGGGTTTATCTAATGCGCGCATCGCTGTTCACGTCTTGTTCCCATTCCGAAGTACACGAACGTTAACGCCTTTCGGGTTTTCCGTGACGAGAAGATATCAACATTGTATTACACAAAATAAAATCGACCGTATTCCTCGGCTCTTCCATCCGGTCGACATCGCTCACGGAAGTCTCTGACTATCACGGGCCCTCGTCCGTCGAACCGTTCAACGAAAACGTTTTTTTTTCTTTTTTTCCGACGCGCTGCGGCCTTCAGACGTATTTCTCGTAACCGGACCGTCTCGTCGTCGTTGTCGCGTATATCCGCTGCCGTCGACGTCGTTAAAAATACATCGCAGCCGCCGCCGCAGCCCAGGTAAGGTAAGATAAGGTACCTAAGTCGTATTCGATAATAATATTATTATAATTATTATACCGTCGTAATTATTTATTGCAGTGTTTTCCTGGACTCAAGTTATCGGGGATGACGTTAATCGGAACGCGAAAATGATTTCTGAAAACTTACAAAACCAACGAGATCGGCCAGAGTGCGATCGTTGTTATTATTATTTTTATCATCATCATCGATTAAGTACTACGGTACTACGACACTGGGCGGCTAGTCAAACGCCTGTCACGGCGCACACAGGTGTCAACGATGATGAGGGTATAAATTTATAATCCAAATAAAAACCATTACAGCCAGTACGTTGAATTAAGCAGTTTGGAACGTAATCGTGGAAGAGATTTGATTTCACAAAACATTCTACAGATCGGACTCGTCGGCGAAAAAAATAAGAAGAACGTACAAACGGTAGAGGCGATCGAGAAGCGGTTTCAGGGTTTTTATGGAAAAAAAAAAAAAAGAACGTAATGTGAGAAAATAATCAACACGCTTCGTTTAGTTTTCGCCGATCCGTCGTTGCTACAACAGCAGTATTAGTTTTTATAACAAAATGTAACGACACAAACACAACAATACGATATTATTATCTCGAACCTACGTTCACGTCTATAGAATAATACACCGTCGAGATAAAATGTACACAGATTATTATTTATCTCCGGACCATAACGTGTTATATTTATTTTCGTCGATCTGGGCGCGGCGGAGGTGTGCGTTTTAGTTTTTAAACTCGACGTAATAATAATATTGCTAGTTTCAAAAATATTCCACCGGGAATTCCGGGAGTCGCACATTGTGTCGGATATTATGACGTTTCCGAGTAACGCGTTTCAAAACATCAGTAATAATAATTATTATTGTGTTGTTCGTGTTATTATAATATTATTATATATACCTACTCGCTGGCGGCTCATAAAATATTAATTAATGAAATGATAACAAGCATGTGGCATTATCGTCGAGAACACATTTAATGGAACTTGTAAAAGTCGCGTAGACCACGTGGCGAGTACCGCGATTCTCGGACTGGCGGGTAGAGTAATAAATAACGTTTAGTTATAATAATTGGCGAATCGATACGAACGAAAAACGTCCTACGTATAAAATGAGTGATGACTATCCATATAAAATATTAAAAAAATACGACATTTCGTCGACCGGCTTTGCACAATCGCGGCGGAACACCGCGATATTCACGTGACATTTAAACGCCGGTAGTGTCTACAGATCACAACGATAATTATTGTTCGACGGGTTGTTATTTACGGTCTTACAAACGGTCGTCTTTTGATGGGTCGACTTGAGTGAGCAATAATTTCGCTTCATAAAACCGGACAAAAACAATGTTAAAATATTACATTGTCGATAATCGGTATTCCACGAAACGCAGTTGTTTGACAATGTTAATAATAATGATGTAATGTAACGTCGCAACAAATCACTGGTCATCGAATGATTCAGACGTCATATTATCTGGATCTGGTTAGGTTCGATTTTCAAGAAACCGTTTAGTATGAAAAAAAAATATATTTTATTATTGTTTGGTTCAATAGTTGGAAAATTTTTGCGAGCCTTTTTTAAAATTATACACCGCAAAACATTTTGTCGGAAGATTTGCACATCAAACGGGCAGTTGCGTGTTGTTTTTGTGCCGTTATAATTTTTTATCTGCTTTTAACCAGTGCAACGTTGAAATGTATAACTGTATATTAACTTACTATAAAATGAGTAATAATAATATTATATATTCTTATAAAACAAAACATGAATTTAATTTATAACGATGTATAACTCTGACGCTCCGCTGCTGCTATTGATAAACATTAATTTTATTTTTTATATATAAATATAACTCGTACGTCGTCGTGTCGTGAAAATATTCTCAGGCTTTCGGGGTCTGGTTAATAATTCCGTACGCGCTTCCAAAGATATCTTAGAACGTACTCGGGAGTCGTTAAAACATAATTAAACTCATCATTATTATTATTATTAAAAATAATAGTTATAAAATAAAAAAAACCATAATACGAAATACTTGCGTTCCGCACTTGACATTGATCACCGACACAACACGAAACTATTTTTAAAACAGTGACACCGAAATTCGGTTGACTTTTTAAAAACGTCCGCCCGCGCGCGCGTGCCAGTTGATAAGCCAAGGTCGATGGATTATTTTTAAAATTCGCACATGACCCGATTAACGTGTACTGCTTTGCGAAAAGCGGTGATCGATTTTTTTCACAAAAAAAAAAAATAAAAATAAAATCGGATTCCGGATTTCCTCCCAGCGCACCGCCGCCGCCGTAGACATTCAATTTATCAGACGATCCGTGTCGGATTTATCGGAAAGCCAAAGATAAAAACGGACGACGAAAATGCAGAGCCAACGGTGTCGCCACACGCAGATGCGGCCGACCCCTTTCGACACATGTAAATCCGCATTCCGCGGTCAACGATTTTTCCACTCTTCCGCCACTTATACTCTTAGCTTTTCCAACCGTGGACCGGATACGTCCTCGTATCTCACCCGTGATCGATGCGTGCCGTATAAAAATGTAACACCGGGTAACACTATTATTATCACACGGGTCGTCCCGCAGAGTTAACTGGACGTCGCACCACACAAGTCATAATACAACCAACCGCCGCCGTCGTCCGACCGAATCGTTCGGTCATCAATCAGCCGTCCCCGCCACCACGCCGCCGTTCCACCGCGCTCCGTCGCTCACTTTTATTTCCTGCGGGTAGGTGCCCCGATGCTCGTGCGTGGGCGAGAGAGTACAAAATATACTATTATAATATCCGTACAATACATCACAATATTATTATTATGACGTTCATACACGTATTAATATCTATTATAATAATGTGTGTATAAGGTCAACGGGGTAGGCAGTGGTTGGGGACGTCATGTTATTATTTCGTCTAGTATTTATGTGCTTGGCCGAGACGGAGTGCAATCGTTTCGATTTCAATATAGGTACGACAAAAACAATATTATTCGAATTAACGATTTATACACATAGGTAATATACGGGTCAATAATATATTATGTTATGTAATATTATGATGTATGTAAACAAATACTGGTCATATATGGTTAATTTATTAAACGAATAATCTATAAACCACTGTATTTGAGGTAAACAATTAATATAATCAACGAAAAACTTATTGAAATAGAGGCACGGTTATTTTTTTTGTATTCGTCATTCGTTTGGCTTGCTTGGAATATTATATTTTGATTTTATATAATTTAATCTCCGACGTTGTATAATTAGTTACTGTAAACGGTAAAGAGTTAGGCAGGTAATATTCAGTAACAATCTATTACCGTCCCCACTATGATACTATACTCGGCACTTATTTTAGATACTTACTTACGTACTTCTGCCCCGTGTTACATAATAAGATATGATTATCGTTGTGTATAAATTTAACATTAAATTTAATATTTTCCTACACTAATGTTTACATTATAACGAAAATATTGAAAATATAAAATATTTTCGACACACAATTTATTTCGAGGATTATGGTTTATGTTGTATTTGAAAATCGTTTATCCCATCTACGCATGTACAAATATATCACATTTCCTAAATATTTTACTCTGTTGTTCCTATTTCATTAAATAACTTTATACCAATTCAGAACAACCGACGACTGTGGATCGAGTTGGATACCTACGAATGTATATGTATACATCATACATGGTATTATGGTAATATTATGAAATGTGTCAACGTGAAAAAAAAAATGCACTAAATTCAATGTATCATAACTCACAATGTAACTGTGACATACAAACAAAAAATGTATATTTATTATTTATATTATGCATCTCGTTAAAATATTGTTCAATGTGTACAGAATATACATTTCTAGCAAGATTAGCAAGATTGCAGGTTAATTATGATACTGTACTAGGACTTGGTTTGGTACATTATATACATATTTCAATGGCCTCTGACTTATCAAATGTTGTGTTGGAAAATAGACAAAATTTTATCGACTGTTCATTTATAGTTGTATAAAAATATACAAAAATGTAAAATATTGTGATACATTTAAACTATTGCGTTTTATATTTTAATTATATGATAAATTCATTTATTATTGTTACCACCTTGTAGGTTTGTTTTTTAGGTTACATTTCTTGGTCTTTGGCCAAATCCATAATTTAATGAAAAAATGCAAATGTTGTCAGTTAAGTAGCTTCTTGCCGAATACCATTTAGAAATGCGCATATTACTTTAGTGCCGATGAATGATAATGAACGGCTAAAATAATTATCATACTCATAACCCGTGTTTTTGTTTTAGTATAAGACTAGAAAATAGTATGAACTGAATACATTTTCAAGCATTTAATGATTATTGGATTTGAAAATGTATTGTGATCATTGAATCTACAGACTTTCCGACACGGCACAAAAATAATTGAACCGGTTTGGTATTATTAATTAGGTACAATTTATTGGATGTATTCAGAAGTTAAACTATGAAATATTTAGCATAGTTTTTTATTTATAATTGTATAAATTATTACATTTTTTATTTACAATCTTACACAGTATCAACATAAAAAGTAAATATGATAAATAATGATAAATGTAGTTCAGCAACAGCATTTCCTCTAGATTATTTTTTAAACGATGCTATCGTTAAAAACGACGATATGAATTTTGAATTGATGTTTTTCTTTAAATCAATAATCATCATATTATTTTTGGTATTACAAATTGTACGTAGTTTTTTAATTAGGTCAGCTTATAAAAAGCTTGTAATTAATCTAAACGATATCAAAATAGTCAATAGAAAAGTTTACAAAAATAAAACATTTTATTTTATCAAGAAAATCATAATCATAAGATTAATTACGAAATGGAAACCATAGTTAAGTTATTGATATTAAATTATGCCATATGGAAATACAATCGTGAATAATTGATTACAGTAATTTGAACAACTCAATATATGGTATTAAAAATATCAACAGTATTATAGTTGTACTATGAATATAACACGAAATTATCAAGACGAGAAAAATATGTTTTCACCAAACTATTATTAAATTTTTATTTATAAAATTAAACCAATTAATTTTATTATTTGTGTAAAATATTGTAAAATACCACTAACCATATTTTAAAAATATAAATTTATTTTAGTATAATTGAAATAATATTAATGGTTCTATAATATAAATTATAATTGGCAGTGCACACGTATAAGTTGAAACATACAATATATGTGGTATACTGATTTTAATTTTGTAAATGATTACTTTACGGTTTTTTTTTTAGATTTTTTTTTTTAGATCTTCATTAGTGCACCAACAAGGTTTTACCTTGTATATTATTGTAGATAGGCATAGATTAGAGCAAGAAACAGATAATTATTTATTATATTTCTCATAAATAATAATTCCGTTTTCCTCTAAGTGCGTTCAACAGATTGTCGATGTTATTGCGCATTTACATAACCCACAAAATATCGATATTTTGTATCACAAAATCGATTATGACCCGACGTTGTTGTACCCCAGCAAATTGTATTGCTTATAAGATGGGTAGCAGGTTTAGTCCTATTAGAGGGGCGCTTAGAAAAATCTTACATTTAAGTATGCTAACAAATTCGCATAACGCCATCTTGGATATTTTTACTCATAAAATACAATATAATATTTTTATGATCGATAAAGTCAAAAATTGTAAAAAGGTGTTTACCTTTTTATTGAATGTATCTTTCATAATAAAAATACAAATATTTTATTTCAGGAACGAGACGGGTTGGGCCAAAGATAAAATTGTCGACTTCAAAAATAGAATCCGATTTATAAATAATTTAAAAACAATAACAAATCGTTCCAATATTACAAGCTATAAAATATTATTACTCGTAAAACGTTAAATTTTTGGTGGGGTTGAGAATATTATTCGTAACTCGTAACATCTGCTTCTACGGATATTATTAAATACCTGATTCGGCGGTTATAGTATTACATTATGCTCTCTTTTTTTATTTTTTTTTTTTATTATTCTCGAACGATTTTATATTTATCCGCAGTAGACGACAAACAGCGTTGTTGTTTGAGTTAATAAAAAAAAAAAAAAATTAAAAAACGTTAGCAGCGTATTAAAATATATCATCATTTAGCACGTTATCCACGGAAAACGTCGATACGTAAGTGTAATTATAATTTTTCTCCGCCGCCGCTCTACTGCACGATAGTGCACGCGCGCGCTCGGATGTGTGTATGTTGATTTGTGAAAACAAACAAAACTATACAACACATTATATTATTATTATACGTGCCATATTTTGGTTTGTTTCGATGTCGATTGAAATGCCATTAATATTAGTCATTTCGTGTTTGGTGTGTATATAATATGTTGTTCCAACGGTCGTGCACGTGCTCTCAAACGAGATCGTATTTTAAAAACATTATTTTTTTTTTCTTTTACACATAATATTATTTAATATATATTTTTCGTGTTATGTAAAACACACACACATGATCGCCCCTACGGTTTTCACCATTCCGGTAAACTTTGTTTAAAATACCCATTTTAATGCCGCGAAGGCGTGGACGACGGCGTCGATGACGACGACGACGGACGAATAATACGTATTTGTTCTAAGAGCCGTTGAACCGGGCTCGCGGGAGGTACACGACCGCGGCGGGCGAAAGTTGAGCACCGACGGCGGCGGCGGCTAGTTCTTGGCTAAAAATCCGAGTTCGGGTCGTTGATCTCGCCGGGGCGCGAAGTGTACTCGTACATACATAGTAAAAGGAAAGAAAAAACATTGTTTTGGTCGGTGATTTATCGACGGCAAACTGTGTTAAGACACAGTCAGTCGATTCGGTCGTCAATCGGCCGTATAACAATAATTTTACAGGCGCACGTGACGTGTCGTCGAGCGAACAGTATGATATACAATATACGCGATACTAAAGGCACCTACTACAGGTCTGTTATACATAACAGAGTGAAACGTAATTTTCAGGCCGTTGAAAATAACATTCTGTCGAGGAAACTATGTGTTTTAACAGCTGACGACTTTTTCAACGGAGTTTGCCGTATTTTATTCGTCATAGTGTGTGTCATGATTCATAAATGATAATAATGATGATGGCGAATCAATCCAGTCGAGAAAGTACACGGTCTTCTCGCCGGCATCCGCGTCTCTTTTCATTTTTTAACCGAATAATAATAATTATTATTATTTAATATTTTAGAAAAAACACAAAACTATCAGCCATTAGGTATACTGCAGGTCGTGAGTGTGCGAGTGCTTCTGAAAAGATTTGAAAAGTTCTTTTTTTTTTCTATTATTTTTCGAGTACGCTATTTTCAATTACATCAACTGACGTAAAAAAAAAGTTTCGTTTACGGTATAATACTTTTTGTATTTATTTTTTTTCTAAAAAAAAAATATTGTTTATATGAGATGCTACTGATGTATAGTATTGTACATCGCGTCAACATAAACGTCGACCGATGTTTGTAACACTGTGCCAATAGTGTAACTAATAATAATAATAATATTGTGTTTGTCGTACTTTTATTTTAGTTATTTTTTCATTACATAGACCATTTAGATCACACTACGTCATCACTACGGGTGAGTACGTTTTTAAGCATCTCACGCCAGAAAAAAATATAACGAAACGCAAGTTGATCGCAAAATTGATTTTTAAAGCACAACATTTTTTTTTTTTTTTTTAATAAATATGTTATTTGATAAGGCCTGGCTGAATTATACTGTTATAAACGAGTAACAACGATGGTCTGTAAAATTAATGATTAAATGCTGATGCTATGATTCATACTTAATATCGAAAATTTGGCTTTTTTCAGCTACTTAGTACCTACCAAGAAATCAGTTTTTAAACTTTTAACTTATTTATTTAATCGTATGGCAAACTTTTAACTAACCTAAAGATACATGGTTTTTGTCCAGTCAATTTAATTTCAATACATAGAATATTAAAACAAATAACATGAAACTTTATCAATCATCAATAATTACATTTTATAAACAGCCAGATGAGTTATGAGTTATGACTTATGAGTAGGGCTCGGATTTCATAACAAATGCTTCTTTTTTTATAAATCAGATAGAAATCAAATTTCTATAAATAAACTAATTTATTTTTGCTTTTTTCGGCTTTTTTATGTATAAGCTTTTTTTTGTTGCTTTTTTCAGTTATTTCAGGTGTAGAATTTTTATAATATATTTATCATGCTACTATAGGTAATAGTAATAAAATATTGAATTAATAAGATTTAAGAAACGTAAAAACCCAGAATGCGGACTATTCGATTATAATTGTTTACGTTATCGACTTGTTTATTAAATGTATTAAACGTATAGATTGTCGATCTACATATTATAGTCTGCAGTACCTATATGGTCAGTATGCCTAACATCGATATCGACCATTTCGAAATTTAAGATTTAGTTTTGTAATTTGAAACCTTGCAGTGTACGTAGTATGCACTGATCACTTCTGTGGATGCAGATTTCGTTTTTTAAGTATAAAAATATTCTGTCGGAAAATCGTCAATTTTACTAATGAAATTATAGGTAAGTACATGATAGTTAATTCTTTTTTTTAATTTAAATTAATTTTTCAAATTTTTTTATTCATTTCTATAACTAGTTTGTGTTAATTTTTGGTCATGACTCATGATTCATATTTTTTTTTTTACTTTTTTTAAAAAGAAATATACTTCTTTTTTGCTTTTTTAAAACAATTGTGTGATTTTTTAGTTGCTTCTTATGCTTTAAAATCTGAGCCCTACTTGTAGTGCTTTTATTAGTAACGGATTACCTAAAATGTGAACCAATAAATTGTTGTTATAATGTTAGTAGGACTTTTCTAAAAGAAGTTATTACCTTAAACATAAATCAACATTTAATATTAGCAAGTTTGCATAAATATAAATAAACCATAACTTTTTTTAACTTTATTAGTTTAAAAAGCTATTAGAACAATAATTTGGTCATTGCAATATGACATTTAATTTATGAAAAAAAAAATTTTACACTATTCAAATGTAAAACTTTTATAATATTATATTATTTTATTGAATACTAACATGATTACATATTTTGTTGTAATCAGCTTAATATTATAATAGATATAACTATCTTATCATTTAATATAGTGTTGTATAATAACTATAACACATAAGTTAAAATTAATATAATATGATAATACTGTCTACTGTTTAGTAGTTAGTTATCACTGTATCAATAACATTACTACTATATATACGTTTCCTGGTAAATAAAAATTAAAAATCATATCGAATAATGTTAATAAGTAAACACAAATGATAACACTGTAATAATAAAATGTGTAATATTGGTATTGTATATTAATTTATACTTGAGAATTTTTGTTGTACAATAGTCACCATAGACACTTGTTATATGTTTTGGATTATGATTGAAAACATATTTTTGTATAATTCTTTCCACCAATGAGAACTAATATTATAGTATGCACTGAATAATAAATACTGTGTGATTCTTATAAGAGTACCTATGTACACTGGTGAATACTATATTTCATTCTGAAAGTATGAACTATAAACTTTTTTTTGACATTTTAAAAGATGCAATTTAATTAACATTTTATGTTGAAATATTTTTTCGACTTTTGTTTGTTTGTGAATTTGTTAATCAACTTTAAATTTTTAAATTCATAAACCAAAGTATAGAATACTTTTTTTAAAACTAAGTTTAGAATTTAAAAATCTTTATTTGGAAGATAGTTCATTTCTCACCAACAAAATGGGTAAAAATAAATTGGACAATTAAAAAAAAAAAAATAATTCATAACTTGTGAATATTCACACTAAGTATTATAGTATAGGCCGGGAGTATTATTGTTATCGATTAAATGTGTTTTCACAATAATTGTATTATTGATGGTATTCCGCAATGGAAATTAAACTAGATTATAATATTAACATTTGCAAAAATCGAATGACAGGTGCTTAAATTCATAAAATATATCGAAACGAAAACAAAAATGAGCGCCGTCCCGCAACGAACAATATTTCAATATGTTGTAAAATTGTAGTGCATAATGGTAATAAAAAAATGTGAGTTTGCTTTTACGCGTATGGCGAGTGTTGTTATATTTTTTTTCGGTGCAAAAAAACCACAAAAATTTGTATTAAAATTATGATTAATATGTAAGGATTAACATTTAATAGCGATAAGTGATAACATAATTTTGTAGTGTAGCTATGTAATCATATGCAAAAGGTCTCGTGTTATCGTGTAATTATGACCTATCTATGAAATGGGCCAAATTCAAACAATAACATAATATATTGTCACATATGCGATAATAATATTAGGTAACAGATAGGTACTATACAGTTAGGTAGGTATATATTATTTTTAACTCCGTAGTTACGATTAACGAGTTATTAGTTTGATATGCGTTTTATGTTGTTTTAACTTTTGATAGGAAAACGCTGATTAAAAAAAAAAGTAAATACATCCTTTATATTATTTATTATAATATTGCACATTATTATTCGAGAGGATAACACGGCACACGCGTACTTCCAACTTAAAAACGAGTGGCAGCAAATATTTTGGGTTCAGCAGAACTATTATTTTTTATCTGTCTTTTACATTACAGTGAGTTGATTTATTTCAAAAACTTAAATTTAAGATAATTATCTGTGTTGTTAGTCGATTTTTCTACTATACTTAATTTTGAGCGAATTATAAGTATTTTTATGTAGTATAATTTTTTAAGACTGAGACAACACATGCGTTTTTCTAATTCGTATATTAACCTATGGTATATAACACAAAAAAAAAAATGTAGTGTATTCTATAGTTATCACTATTATCGATAAGTCCATACGATGTATATAAACAAATCACCACTGCACATAAAAGTCTAGCCGAGTCAAGTTCAAACTTCAAAGTCTGGTAAATTGCTTTGACTAGACGTCTGGTTGGTAAAATTTGGTAAAAAGATGTTGATGACGGGTAATTCGTTTAAATCCGGGAATAATACAAGGATGATCGTAATAAACAATAAACATCTACGATTTTTAATGAACATTTTTATTCTTCTGCGTCTCTGCTATTTATTAACTTACTACTAATTAAGATGAGAGATTTATTTTTGTCGAACGGAATATCAGAAAAATATTAAAATCGATAACTGTGTGTAATTACATAACAGAAGACCGGTATTTTCTTAATTTCTTATATGTATTTTTTTTTTTTAATGTCACGCACTTATGTGATGTTATTCGATTTGTTTGCACGTGTGACTTATTCGAATTCTACGAATAATAATAAATATACCATAAAAAATAATAATTGCGAGTTTGCAGATTTTTACTATTTATAGTAGATAACGGCGAAATGAGGTTATTTATTCCGATATCTACGTCGCAGTTTTGATAGATTCAATCTTGTGTCAGTTGTCAACGAAAAATCGATCGACGCGGTTTATCCATGCGTTCGTGTTTTTACTTTTCAAAAGTGAAATTCGGTTGATTTTCTCTCGGCAAAGATTTTCGTCTTTTTCGTCAAATTTTCAACCTTGATAATAATATAATGTTATCAATAATATATGTTTGGAAAATGTTAAGACTACGGCTAGCGTGACAATCCTCATAATTAATTTCTGTGTACCTACAGGCTATATACTGGCTATAGAAGGTATAATTTTATGTGCAGTTGCAGTAACTATTTTATAGATAATAATATCATAGTGGAGTACTAAAGTACAATAATTTTGGACACTCAAACATTCTGTATACGATGACCATAATGTGTATAATAGTAAAATATTTAATGAGTAGTGAGTACCTATATTATTGCAATAATAATCAACCATATAGTGTGATCCTCAATGAGGTCCCGTGTACCGCATTTGATCAAATTCAATTACAATTATCTGACCGTCACGGTTGTTAGGTTTTTGTCCGTCTATTTGTATACGCTCCGGCAAGCGTTTGCCTAATATTTAAATATTGTACCAATAAATACAAATCAAGACATAATTATTTACCGACTTACTAATGACGAAAGATAAAAACATAATATTTACTTTACGAATCAACGTTATCGGGCGATAGTTATGTTTACAATTACAATATTATAATAAATAATAATATATAACAATATTGTCGTTGTTATTATCATCATCATAATATATTTTAATAATTCCGCAATATTATGTAATGTTATTAAACGAATGGACGTGACGGAAGTACGTTCAACGCACTAGTCGATCGAGAGACTCGCGATAGCGAGTATCAGTTAGGTTATAATAATGAAGCAGTCTTAGTAAGTTACCAATTAATATTTTTGGAAGTCCACATAGGGAATTTGGAAAATTTTCAAGGTTCGTCAAAATTACGGTCGACGTTTCGTATCAGCGGACGGTCATCGTACACGATGTGTAAAAATAATATAATACGGGCAATAACATAATATTATTATATTGCTATTGTGTGTTTCATCACAGGTATAATCAAGTGCCGGTGAAAAATAAAAATATACGAAAATAAGAATATTATAAGAACACCGATAAAATGTTCCGTATCGTTCTTTTTTCCTTTTCGTCAAAGCGGACCGGCCGGATAATACTGTCCGTCCGCTGTCCGCTATTCGGTGACCTCTGGACTTCAGAGCCGAATAATAATAATTGACGTACAACACTGTACGCAAGCACTACTCGAAATATAAACATAGAATTTTGGCGGGAACGAAGCGGTCGTGTCGGTCGTACGATCTCGTGTTCTATTATTATAATATCAATACGTACAATTTTGCAGCATTTCAGTTTTGGCGGCGAAGCACGTCGTCCGAATCGTATTATTCGTACTGTAGTGAGTTACCCGCTTTCTATATTAATATTTGTATGTATTGGCTTTTTCGCAGTGGCGCTTTAGACATAAAAAAAAAAAAAAAAAAAAAAATGAAAAACCTACTCGGTGCGGTGGCGACGGAATTTCGAGCGGCTCGCACGCGCCCGACTTTCACCGCGGCCCGTGCACGCGCGCAATGCACACGTGTGCGTGCGCGTATGTAATATTAACGTCCGGACGACGGTACTTGGCACGCGCTGTCCGCACCGCCAAGCCCCCATCGCCGTCGCCACACCGTTTGCCAGAATGCGTAGCTGCGTAAGTTTAATAATATTATATTATTATTATTAAACCGTGTTTAATAATATTATTATGTAGGTGAGGTATATTATTATAATTATCGTCTTCATAATATACCAATACGTGTACTCGGGCCAGCAGGGCCGGTTGCATAAGCTGAGTCGTCCCCGGGCCTTGCGAAATCTTCGACGAGTCCACGAGTGCTTGCACCCCCCGTCCAAATGATAACATTTTGTTTCGTGTATGTATATTAATATACCTGTGTTGTCGCCGACGACTTCCAAACTGAAATATTCGCAAACCGATAGATTATTGTTTTAATATTTCGCTTAGTGAACGAAAGCGCGTATACGTAGGTAGGCGACCCGGTTTTGAAAAGAATGCATTTAGGGCGATAATATTGTAAAAAATCAACTTAAGGACAAATAAAAGCTATTATTTTGATTATTTGACAACCAGTAATGTAGTTTATAAGTTTATTTTCTTTATGAGCATGATTTTAAGTGTACACGCGTATGTGTAACATCTAATTTACAATTTACATTGTAAATGATGCGCAGGTAAAACTGTAATCCTAAAGCACAAACGTTTTTTAAGTTTTGTTTCATATGATTATTATAAATTATAATCCAAATCCCATAAATATTATTCATATAGTTGTTGTGTTTTAATAACAAATTTACAAAAATGGTACTTATTAACATTTTCGATGTAAAATAAACAGAAATTGGTTTTATACTATGGTCTTTTGGATAATATATAAGTACCTACTATTGACGAAATTTCGTTTTGAATTAAAATTGTGTAGGTTGTGTTCTGATGCAGCGGTCAAAAAATATTTAAAGTCGATTTGATATTTTAATTTCGACAATTGGGTACTTGAAATTCCAGTTGATTGGGGTTGACTTTCTATTAACCATTGATTCTATATCGTCTTTGCAGATTTATTGTTTTTTACAATTTGTTGAATTTTTTCATATTATACCGACTTAAAATTAATTTAATAATACACAAGTACCTATATATTTTGTAAACTATGCAAAATATACATTATTATTTGTCATGTTTTTCAGTTTGTAATTTTCATGTATTATATAGACGTGTAAACGTGTTTACCGTTTTTGTAACATCAATATTTAAATAACGTACCTACCGAATAATTGATTATTATTGGCAGTATAAAAATAATTAATGGTTAATAAATTATATTTAAATCCATAAATTAATCAAAAATCACGTACATAATATTAATGCGTCTGTGCAATATAATATATAGAGTATAAGTGTTTCCCTATTTATAACATGTATAATAAATGAGTGTGATTTTCCTCATCAGTTTTCTGAACTTTTTGCCATCATTTAAACTTTTGTCAATACGATACACCCGTGATTCGATTACGCTCCCATCCTGTTTTCAGATCGTTTCAGCTCTGTGCTCGGTCAAGTTTTCCGCAATACCATCGTGCAGTGGCGGCGCGAACAATTTTAATCCGTGGGACACATT
>VUJU01000178.1:52381-149894 GCA_009835225.1 Aphis craccivora | reverse complement strand
GCGGGCCGGATTCGGCCCGCGGGCCGCGGGTTGGACACGCCTGCCATAGACCATATATAGTTAATAGGTCTATGATATAGACACCAAACAACGGTCAGCCGGTCAAAATGTTATCCCCACGACCCCACCACTGTACGGCAAAAAATAATGATAATATAGTAATATAGTATGTAAGGCATACGTATTACACTACTTTTACGCTTATAGTTTATACTAATGATGTTAAAATGATAATTATTTTTTATGCTATTGCTATTTTGTATTTACTTGGATACCGAGCCACTTTATATTTGTGGTTTGATGATGATATGAAATTTTTATATTATTATAACTAAAAATATTCTGATTCTTAATAAAAACTGTGTTAGTGGTGTTAGGTATATACATTAACAGTACTATGATCCGTGGACAAATTTATCCAATTAGGAATTTTGTGACATATACCTGATCCTAGCTTATCTGAAATAATTTATGGATTAGATGCTACACTAAGATAGTTCCTCTTCCTTGATGAAAACTATGGATTTCCAGCTTAAAAGAAAACCCAATTAATTTGATATTTAACTTTGTTCAATGATACATTAGATAGATTGTATCTATTGTGGTCTTTGTATTCACTGTTCATAGATACAATATGTTGTGCCATCTAACATTGATGATATATTATTAAGATAAGATAGATGACATATTTAGTTACTAAATAATATGTAACTTAATTATATTATAGTAGGTACCATGAAGAGTAATTGAAGACTAGAATAAGCCATAAGGAGTTAGGAGACCAATTACCAAACCACCAAACTCCGCTTCTGATAACGTCCTGAAATGAGTCGCACGATTAAAGTATTAAACGGCGACGGTCCCAGGTGGCGCTGCGTACGCTAAGGTTGCTACTTTAACCCGCGTAGTATAGGGATTATTCATGTTTTTTGCGTTTTTTCGTAAAAAATATATGTATTATTTTGAACCATGACCTATTATAAAATATATAGTTCGTAAAATTACGCATTCATACATGTGCATATGTGTATACTTCACCATAGAATAAGAATTCTTCACGGTAGGTACCACGATGTAGATAGGTTAAGTTACGTGGTAGGTATTATAGTAAATAAAAATAAAAACATAAAATAAATAATTGTTGCAAAACAGGTATTTTATATTTTTCAAACAAATAAACAAATAAATTCTGATTTCAATTTTCAATCATTCAATGTCAATCTCAGATTCTCACTTTAGTTTTCAACAAATCATACTGTTATTACTTATTAGTAATAATAACTTATTTCATAGGTACTGTACTACTGTGTTTGATTTTATGGTTTTGTGCATTATACCTATTTTTGTTGACAGCTGTGACTAATTTTTTTTTATTTTTACTATAAATTTATTTAACTTATACCTTGTGTGAATTTTATTATATTTGTTATTATATATGATATGGTTATTTCACATGCTACATTAATTGGTTGTACTAATAGGCAATTAAAAGGCAATAATATACAATTTTATCGGTTGGTAATTTACATGTAATAGATTTAATAATTTAAATACCTACAAATAATTTCAAGTATTTATGTATTTTAACATTAATTAATAAACCACAACTATAGATTTCCTTTAAAACGTGCTGATGTGTTACAAAAATGGATTAAAGAAGTTTGAAGAAACAATTTTGTACCATATAAATACAGTTTTCTTGGTAGTGAACATTTTCTTGATTCTGATTATCAAATTTGACCTGGTGCAACTACAAAACTACTAAATGAAATTGCTATTCCGTTAGTATTTAAAGATTTTCCAGTTCACCAACAAAAGTCATTGCCTGTTAAGCGACATATATTACAAAGAAATATTCCAGATATTGTAAGTACTTAGCTACCTATCATTTGTTAATACTTGGTCTCAATTTGAAAGAATATATTATGTTAATAAATCACCTAGAATACAACTATCTCACCTTCATCTGACCAAACTGCAATTACTGAAGATACTGATACTGGAGAGGAAACAACTAGCTCATCTAAGGAAATAGTATGTACATTAACATATTAATTATAGTTTAAATGAAATAAATTTATTTATTTTATGTTAACAGGTTAAAAATGATGACAAATGTATTCAGTATGTTATAATTTCACCAACTAAAAAAGAATTGAGACGCAGCATTTACGTACTTCAAAAGAAACTGAATCAAAGAGATTTAAAAATTAAAAACTTTAAAACTATAACTGTAAAATAGATTTCATCAACTTATTTTTTATTTAAAAATGCTCAACTATAAAGATATAAAAATTAAACTGTAATTAAGTTGTATTTTAAGAGTAATTCATGATTATATAAACACACAGTTAGAATCTACTTATGTATAATAATGTGTAGAATCTTGCTTGAACGATTATAACTTTGTAATGGTATTGTTTTCATAATGGAATTGATTTTTTTACAATTTGTTTTTGAATTATGATATGCTTCTAAGTAATGAAATTTCTTTGCAGCACTTTGGACTTCTTATCTGAAAAAGAAAATATTTAAGTAAAAAATAATCATTTAAATACAAATGTATACCCACACACATAATTAATAATTAAATATATATTGACTTTACTCACATAATATTGCTATCATACAACGTACATAGTACCTACTTATTTGATGACTAGCATTCTAGATCAGGACCATTGAGTTGACTTTTCCAATAACTTTTCCAAGACTTGTATACAGACACACAAAAAAAAATAGACTAAATATTAAGCAAAAACATAATGCCGATTAATCAATGAGTAATTAATAATTATCAATTAAAATGTTGACTTATAATATATTAATATTATTATGAAGTATCACGAATAAAAAGTAATTTTTTTTTTCATCTGTCCAACAGAAACATAAAAAACTTCCGCGAATTAGATCAAAAAGCTCGCGAACAATAATAATAATATAATAAAATTAATATATAGGTATAATTAAATTTATTAATAATTAAAAATATAATTTAATATAATATTTAATAATATTAAAATAATAATAATAATAATAATAATATAATTATAAAATATTAAATATTAATATTAAAATAAAAAATAAAAATTAATATTAATATTTTTAATACTTTTTATATTTTAATATTATTATAATTTTATAATATTTATAATATTTAATATAATTTTTTTTTTTTTATATTTTTTTATTTATTTATAATTTATCATTTTATTATTTTATTTAATTTATATTATAATATAATAATATGTGGTAAAATAACGCTCTGAATGTTGATTCGTGAGACATCGCTGCTGGCTAGTATAGTGTATTATTTTCTAATAGTTATAATATTATATTACCCATAGTTTCAATAATAACAACGGTCGACTGCTCTGTCTATTATTTCTTCGCGTGTAGATAACATCTCGTGTATACTTTAGGTACTCTGCTTATTTCAAATCCATAACGAATCTTTTCGAAAATGGGAAACTCTGTCGTCAGACAAACGATTTTTCGCGGATCACGGTGGACGAACGATTGGCGCCGAGATGGCGGAGATATCGTCCAAGTCGAGACCATCGCCGAGCCGCCAGAAGAACGGCGCGAGCATGGGGCCGCCGGGAAGAAGAATTCTAGCGACGATGGTCGAGAAACGTTAGTAGCGGACTTGACGACGCTGTCGGCGGATATTTAACCGATTGGTATAATAACGTATAAACGTCTGGCGCTATTACACCGAGGACGGGATATGCAGTCTGGACATCGACGGTACGAAGCACGTGGCCACGGGACGGACAGAAATTCGAGAACTATTTAACGACGTGGCGGCACCGGAGACCGGCAATCGCGAAGACGACGACGGCGAGTGCCGATCGCTTGTCGTCCGGTCCATCGTGACGGTTTGGCGTCCGTCCGGTCAGCTGCTGGTCGTGGCGACGAAGGAGTGGTTTACTCAGACTTTTGTCGTCGAGTACAAAGCGCCCGACCCAGACGTGGCCAGAGTCGCTTCCGTGGCCGGAGTCGCTTCCGTGACCGTAGTCGCTTCAGTTGTGACGGTAAAAGAGTCGGTGCCTATCCGCAGACGCCAGATACGCCGATCCGCAGACGAGGCGCAGGGCGCAGACGAAGACTAAGCAGTCGCCTCCAACGCCACCGGGGAGTGTGGAAGACCGACGGCGTGATTCATATGTTTTCATATTTATATTTTTGGTACTTGATTCATATTCTGTTTTCTTTTCAACTTACATTTTTGAGTTTTATTGAACCTTTAAGTACATTTTTTTTCAATACTCAATCAATGTATTTGTGTACATAAACTATTATAATATATAAAAAAAATGCAAATATAAATTGTAATGTAATCACTCTTATGCTGTTGAATAAAACAAAATTGATTCACTAAAGTTTGATGAACTAATCAAAATATTAAATCATATTTCAGGGACCATTAGCTCACTATTAATATTCAAATCGATTCATTTTAATTAGCTGAATCACATTAATTAGTTCATCAATATGAATCGAAAGTACTCATCACTAATATTAGTAATATTGTTGGACTTGTTGGTGCCCTTTTTAAAGATGACGGCTTGAGCAGTATCTGACTTCACTTTTTTATCATAGTTAGCAATCTAGTTTATTATCTATATCTGTGGTGGAATACTATAAAATCGTTGAAATCTGACGTAGGTGATTGGTGACTGGTGAGCGGTCTTATCAATTCTCGCCAGGTTGGGTTTCCTATTTAACTCCTTGAAAATAGATAATAATTCCCGCCTTCATTTAAATAACAATTGTAAACACATTATTATTTAGTCTTTTAACCATCCATCAATTAATTAACTATAAAAATAATCCAAATAAAACCGACATGGTTTTCCGTCAATAGAACGGCAAACATATCTAAAACTAGGTAAGTTAAAGCCACGAATACTACAAGATATCGGTAGGTACTTAGATATCTTCTTAAAAATAATAATAGTTGACTGAACTGAAATTTTTTTTGGCAAGTCATAATTCATATTATTCGCTCTAATAATATTCAGCAATAAATATTGATCCAACCACCTCCTTCAATTACAATCATCGTATTTTCTCATACAACGATTCATTACTGAATCAAAATATTTTACATTATTAATTTAGCATAATATTATTAAGGTAATAAGGTCTTTCATGTCTCTGTATTTGACGCATCAATAACAGTGACGATACGTCGTGATCTGCTCGGTTACAAGAATATCTAAGATATATTAAAATGATATTCTATGAAAGTGAAATACATTTTCCTATCAGCTTATTCGTTATTTGAATATTTGGTGGTCATCAGGTCATATGAAAAAAGAAAAATTCGTAAACGGTAAACTTCTACAGTTGATCAAAAACAGTAAATTCTAAATCTAAAAGTCAAATACAGATTTAACACATAATTCGTATAAGGCAGCACCATCTAACCAACGTAGTAATCAGCCGTTGAAACGGTTTTTCGTACTACGATCAAAGTTTGTAAAGTCGGATGTAGATACCGCTGCCATGATTATGGTATGAACGAGTCAACCGAATACAATTTAAACCTAAGAGAATTTTCGCCCTTCACATACGTCAAGAAAACCATTGATTGTAATTAGTACTGATTATAAGCGCGACTCAAGATTTAAGTACACAATATCGAGATTATAACTCATAATTTATACTAAGGTAAACAGCTGATAATCGTAGTAGATAAATTGGGTAAATATGTTACATATTATTATTATGATGTGATTTTTTTTTTTTATGTTCATCATCAGGTTTTAACTCAGTAAAGTTTGTAATAGTACTTTAACTTTGGTGGTAGTTTCTAGAAGTAAATTGGATTTAGCTAGTTTTAAAATAATTAGGAAAACCTAATATTTACGAAAATACGAGAATTTAACGAAATACCAGTTTTTATAGAATTACCTAAATTTGTTATTTTGTTTTACCTAATTAAAATTTTTTTAACCATTTATATAGAAATGAAACAATTGTCACCAAATATATGTATAATATTTATATAGATAATCGTTGTCTAAACATAAAACAATTTTAGTTTTTTTTTTGTGCTATAGATACTTACGAGTATAGTTATTTTCAGTTTTCAATTCGATATTATATTAATAATAATAATTTTTTATAATCAAATATATCTCATGTTTCATTTTAAGATTTCCATATAAAAAATATAAAATACTAAGTACCTAACATATTTTTTTATTATAATTAGATTTTTAAATTAGTTGAAAATTATGATTTTTTTTAGGTACCTACATTATACTTAAGTATTCATACAATTATTAATTTTATATTATCTGATACTTGAATATTGAACTTAAGATTTTTCATAATTTAATAAGTATTACAAAATTTTAAAAATATTTAAAATTCATAAGTACATAGTCGTGTTTTTATTTTAGACTTTTGAAATTTGTTTTTTGATGAATTTGGATGTTTAATAATTTTTCCTATTAACTATTAACTATTTTAGTTAATACAGTGGCGGTTATACATGATGTTTAAGGGGAAGGCGAAAATGAGGAACCCCCCAGAGCATTATTATAAATAGTATATATATATTTATAAGTACTAACGTAAAATATGATCAAAGAAGAGCCCAAGGGGGGGACGAACCACCTATCGCCCCCCTTATAACCGCCACTGAGTTAATAAGAGCATGTTTATTATAATTCAAAAAATCGGTAATTACTAATTAAAAATTAGTTTATAGCTACACTTCATTTTTTTTGTGTACAATTAAATTTTCAAAATATTTAGACACATTGGAAGCTGATTTATACCGTGGTGTTATTTACACCATGCTAAGGTACCTACTCTAGTCATCGACAGCATTTACGATTTACTATTGATTTACTAGTGAAGAATATTAATAATACTTTTATAGTTATATCATATTAGATTATTTTAACAATTAATTGTTATAGAATATTAAAGGCAATGCTTTTTCGTATTATTTATGTATAAAAGATAAAAGATAAATTACTAAAATATTTATATATTTTTTTTTTTTTATAAAATAACTTTAACAATTATGGAGATTACCTAACTCCGCTTAGAATCGTATTAAGCTTGTTTTTACTTGTGACACGCGAACTAAAATATCTTTACTACCTACGTCTTACTCTCGTATACTCTGAGCTAATGACTAAAATTTAATTTAGTAGTCACCAGTCAGTACTGTTCGTTGAAGGTGAGGTACTATGGCATATAATTATCGTTTTATATCTGTTTATTTTAGATCTCATTGACCATAATATGGTGTATACTAGCGCTCTTTAGTATTAAGACTTCTTTGACCATTGATATTTATACGATTACACTTCAACGATATCCACTCATAAAGGTAGAATGTGAAGCGAAGTAAAAAAAGTTTAACACGATTGATGGACAGAAATATTTCTATTACATTAAAACATAGGTACGAGTACATATAATATTTCACTGAGGTACAGCCGTTTCACACTTTCCTGTCGAAATTACGTCAGTAGCGATTCTCCCCGCACGCATTATGGCGGCAGCCTTAAACAACAAAATATTATAATACTACAATAGTACAATAAATTTCCTTCTCGGGTCCTACCTATGGCAGAAACTTAGGAACATTTTAGTAAATATTGTTATTGTTTATTTATTAATAACAGATAGAGTTCTCAGTTCAATGGCCAATAGTACAGAATATATATATATGCAGAAAAAAGGCAGATACAAAATATAAGATTAATTAAGAGGTCGTTAAATTCGACCGTAAAAACATGCTTTCGTACTTCCCATTTTCATCAGCTCTCGTTAGTCGTAAAAACATGATTTTTTCACTAAAATAAACTTGAGAAGTTCTTCTATACAACTAAATTCCAAAATTTCAAACAAAATTTTCAATTCGATTATATTTGTGGTTCAATTTTTCAGTTTTTAAAAAAATTATATAAAATAGACAAAAAAATACATCAACAAATTGGAACGCAATCTTCTAGAACTTCCCAAGCTTATTTTGGTGAAAAAGCGTATGCTTACGGCTATAACAAATTCTTAGTACTCTTGGGTACTATATATTATATTATACCTATGTGATTATATTATAATATTGCATACTATTGCGTTTGTGTGCTATATAATATCTGCCTATAATACTTCTATACTAGTATTATACAGCTGAAGAGTTTGTATGTTTGAACAAGATAATCTCAAAAACGACTGGACCGATTTAAATAAAAGTTTTGTATCAATGAATTCATTGAGACTCTTGAGGATGTTTTTAGCTTCTTTTTTTCAATCCATATAGATTACTATAGAATTGCTGACACTTGGGTTATATTTTAACACCTGAAAATTAAATAATTGGTTACTGTAATAAATGAAAAAAAAATGGTTTGGACTAGTCGAATCGAAATGTGTTTACTACGAACAATTTTTAATAATAAAACAAAATTATAGATATTTAATATTTAATTTTTGTTATTCAAAAGTGAATGTACGAATTGAACTACTTTAGCTATTTGACAAACGTTTCAGAGATTGTTCTTAAAGATATTAGGAAAGTTTAGATATGTTTGAAAATCTATAGCCAAGTGTATGGCTATGGGCTCATTGCCTATCTTGGTCAAATTGGCGAAGTCGGGTTATACAATGTACCTATTATATGATATCTAATATTAATGGTTATCTATAATAGATAACAATTATATGTAATGATTTATTATTTTGTTAACTATCATTAAACTTAAATTTAATATGACTATCTTAGTATTCTATTATAGTCTATCCTAACTAATGGCAAAGTACACAGTAAACCTTATATACGGCAAAGCAACTTTCCCGTTAACAAAAAAAAAAAAAAAAAAATATCGGTTATAAAGTATCGGTAACATACAGAGTGTTTTTACTCAATGTATACTACTATTATAAGTAGGTAGTGGAATTTATTCAAGTTTTGTATGGAAAGGGATCAATAGAAATAAACCTTTGTTTTAAGGTTTTTATAATGCCCTGAGAAAAAGTGAATGAAAAAATAATTTTAGCTAGGTCCCCCAAATCCACATTATAACTACCATGCATATTTGACAGTGAGCAAGCTTTATCATAAATCATTGTGACAGCAACTATCATATATTATTGTCCTTATAGTAACATTTTCTTTAAACTCTTGATTACCTACGTACGATGATACTGTTAGGTGTAACAATTGAAAGTTGCAACTATAACGTTTTACTATATCATTATTTAAATTTATCACTGTAGATCCAGTAGCTTTGATAGTAAAATAGGCGATTAGTTCTATTGAATATAATATCTTATGTGTAATATTATATTATATATTGTAAACTGTAGAGCAGAGATATGTAATATATAAATTATAAGTATTGTTTTATTAAAATATAAAATTTGCAATCTATAGCATATGTACAATAATCAAATATGATATATGGCGTATAGAATAATTTATTTATTTTATATTTTATTATGATATTAGTATGAAGAGGAGGCTATTTTAGTTATAGAATCCTCAAATCAGTCAAATTTATAATTAAATAACTACAACTTTTTTATATAAATATGAATAATATTAACTTTTCAAGCTTTTTCTTAAAAATATTAATTCACTAATATCCTTTTTTAAAATTTGGAATTACCATTTCTGACCAAAATTTGCTTGTCATTATTATAAGATTTATTCAAATGTTTGTATCATAGAGCTACAGTACCAATGATTTTCTGGTATCTAAGAATTGAGATAAATAGAAAATTTGTAACTGAAATTATTTTGCTATTGATTGGAATTTGAATTTTGATCGTAGGTTTTTAGAAGTATCTTGATATTCTTGTAAAATTTATTATTAAAAAAGGGTAAAAAGGATCTGACTCCAACATCTCCCTTTAGCTCTTGTATACATTTCTGTTTGGAAAATATGATTATGAACATATTATATGAATTATGTATAATATATGCTTAGCGGAGTGTCCAAAATGAAAATTTGTTTCCATAATTTTGTCATTATTCTGTATTCATATTACATTCTCATTTTGTTATTATCTATTTTTATTTCTTATCTGTCAATATATTCTTTTCTAGCATTGGAGAAATGCAGTATCTACCAGCACACAGTGATGTCTATCAAACATTGCGATATTCGATACGACGAGTTTTATTATATTGTCTTGTTGTCTTTGTCATAAACGACCGAATGGCACTTTGGTTTTACATTGTTTGGTCCAAAATAAGAAAAAAAATACTATTTGCATGCAGATTTTGCCAGTACCATGGAATATTTAATTTTAAATTTAAGTTATTTATTAACAAAATCCCTTATGATATTCGTTAGAAATATATTTACTTTTGCTGTATCTTCAAAACCTAACCGTTTCAGTACTCAATATTAATACTAATAACCACATCTATAATTTACTATATCAATCAATACAATCCATTGAAATTGTACTAAATAAATGTAATTTAACTTTTATATAAGTGAATCGCAGAAATTGTAGCAATTCGTTGAAATTATAGGTACATATAAATATTCAAATATATACATTATACTCGTATATATTATATATATTTCTTTACTTTTTTGTGCGACTATGGTTAAATTTGTATTTGTTTAATATTAATTTATGCAATTTTTTCATTTATTTGAAATAAAATAAGATGAATTGCAATCGTATAACTTAACATACAATGCCAACTATTATATTTTATACTTACGTATTTCAAATTAGTAAATTATCAACTAATATTTAAATAAAATAAAATTGACAATAATTATTCGAAAAATTAGTCAAATAATTGGTAATGAAAATTATTCAATTCATTTTTAGTTGAAAAATTCATCAGAATAAAATGTTATTTAAATAACATTTTATTAAAGTGGTGCATTATTTTGTTTTATATAGTGTTATATGTACAATAATGATTTATCTATATTATTGTTTTCTCTGAATAATTTCAAATGAAAAAAGTAATAAAAATATTTATAATAGTTATATTTATATAAGTAAAGTTAAAGAAGTAATAGTTAGGTATCATATACATATAGATTCATACTTTGATAAAAATAATTTATTTATATAAGTATATATTATATTATATAAGACGTATAAAAACGTTGAATCATGTATACATGACTATAAATTAACTTTTGAGTACTTATTCCTTAAAAAGGGAATTCATCAATATATTTTTACGTTTGTTATTAGTACTTCCTATTCCTTAGATGATAAAAGAAATAAGGTATAGAGATGTAGATAAAATCAAAAAAATTTACCTCTTCACTGCTTATTAGGTACTCGCAGTAATCTTACATAAAAAAAGTTGTTTTTCAGCAATCAATATACCTATTACCTAATGTGTTATGAATAAATTATATGAATTAATTTGAAGTTATAATCTTAATATACCGTATAACAACATCATATATCTCTCTCTATACATATATGTGTATATATATACATTATACTCGTATATATAAAATATATTATATGTTTATTTTTCCATTGAAATTTGTTTTATCTATTATGATAATAGATTATTTAGATTTTCGTTTAAAAAAATAGTTATGCTACAAAAAATAACTAACTACATAAAAAAAAAATTATAACTAATTCTATAACTTTTATGTTATTTTATATTTCTAATAACACAAGTTAATTCGTACACGAAAGGCGTGTACAATGTGTTCTATTATAAAATGGCTTTGCTTATTTTTACTATTAAAGTATTACCTATATGTATATATAGATAATACATAGTACATGTAGTATGCATACTGCATATGTACACAAATACATATATACATATATAGGCGAGGCTGTGCGATGACATTGACGATCTGAGGCTTTCGACTGACCAATGACAAACTGGCTCCGCCCCATAAAATCTCGCATCACTTTGCTACCGTACCGAGGTCATCGATGATCATCATTCTGCTGACAGCAATATGGACAGCTCCGAAGGAAGACGACCAAAGTGCGCGCGATGTAGGAACCACGGCGTTATATCATGGTTGAAGGGTCACAAAAAACGGTGTTCATACAAAGAGTGCGTGTGCCCGAAGTGCAATCTTATAGCTGAAAGGCAACGGGTTATGGCTGCTCAAGTAAGTCGGCAAAAGTTCTTCTTATTATCTTTTTTTTTTAATCATTATTGGTTTTTTGTAAGATTTAAATTTTATTAGATTTATATCTATATATTTAATGTATTATTTAAAAATTAATTTTTTACCATTAAAGTGTTCGAGTATGAATTTAATAAAATTTCAAAAAACTATTTTAAGATATATTTTGAACATTGTAGATTCTGTCCAGTATAGCATTACGTATTACCAATATTTTTATTAAAAAAAACATATTTTTAATTCAATAAAATGATTTTACATTTTTATAGATTTAACTAAGAAACTCATTGTTATTTTAAAGTCATTTATTAATTTAGTATATTTTCTATTATATACTTATATATGAATAATCGTTTTTTCTATTATACATTTTAAAAATTATATTATTTAAAATAATTTTTAATTACTATTAACTGAAAAAAATTATATATTTTTGTATCCTATTACTTTTTAGAGAATATGTTTGGGTGATGTTTATTTATCTGAAATTATCTTCCAATAAAAAAAATAATATTTCAGATGATATTTTATTACAAGAGCATATCAGCAAGCTTAAATATTAAAGCAGCGGTTCCCAACCTGGGGGTAATTACCCCACAAGGGGTAAAACACGAAATTTTAAGGGGTAAAGACTATTTTATTTATGAACTTAATATCTATTATTATTAACTTTGCATCAGTCATGTGAAGTCCAACAGTAAAAGTAATTGTAATAATATAATTGTTGTTAATAGTTTTGGGATAGTTTTAGATTATTTAAATTATTTTGTCCTATTGACACTTATAATTAATTAACTTTTAAATAATATTTATATAATATTATTCTGTTAATTTTTTGGGAGGGAGGGGTAACACCAAATGTCTAACCTGATTTATGGGTAAAAGGCTCAAAAAGGTTGGGAACCGCTGTATTAAAGTATGTTTAGTTTGTGCAGGCAAATAAATCTAATTCCATTTTCTGTTTTTTTTTTTAAATTTATCACTTTATCAGTTATAAAAATATATTCAGAAAATATTAATTTAATACATAATGAATTATGATATATTATTTATTTTTTTTAAATTTTTATTTAAATTGATATATATTCCTTATGATATATGATTTGAATTTGAATTTAAAAAGTTATAATTTATTTATATGTACATATTAGTAACTACATTATTAAATTGATTATTTTTTAATAATATGATATGAATATATAATAATACTGTGATATAAATTAGTTAGAGATTATTGATAATTTATTAGTGAATTATAATACGACGTATAATTATTTAGATTTTGTGAATTATTTTATGATATAGCAGTAGATTTGTTACTAAAATAAATTAATAATTTGAAGGTGGCATTAAAAAGGCAACAAGCGGCTGAGGATGCTATAGCATTGGGATTGGCTTCGGTTACTTCCGGAACTAAGTACGGATGCTTACCACAAGGTCCTATATTTGGTATGACTGTTCCCACATCCAAGTCTCCTGATGGTACGTAAATTGATATTTTCAATAATTAGAATGGTATAAATTGTCGAGTATATTTTTAGCGAAAGAAGAAACTGCTCGACCTGAAGAAAACTCGGCAGCGACTTTACAGGTATCAGATGGGACCAAGGGTGTTGTACCACCGGGTTCTCTCGATTTGCTTTGTCGATTATTTCCAGAAAAAAAACGATCGGTTCTAGAACTGGTACTTCGTCGTTGCGAACATGATTTATTGAAAGCTATTGAGCATTGTGTACCTTTATGCAAGTCTTTGGCAGCCACTCCAAAATCTCGGAAGACTAGCACAGGTAAATACGTCAGAGTTTTTGTGGTACATTTTATCATATTATCAAGTTGGTATTTTAGTTAATCAATAGTAATACAAATTGAATACTTTTCTCAACAATCGTTAAAAATTAACTAAAAACCATGAAATTATGGAAATAACTACGTTACAGTTTTTAAAAAAATTGATTTTTTTTTTTTTTTGGTATAAACTATAATTCAAAAACGAATAATTATAAACTTAAAAGTTCTTAAAAATGCATTTTCTAGACATGATGGAATTTTTGAAATATTTGGGATCATTTTATAATATATATATTTTTATTTTATTTGATAAATATTTGAAATATTGGGATATTTTCGGGTTTTTTCAATCGATATTGATTTATGTCAAACACTTGAATAGCTTGAAAATGTAATACAAGCAAGATTACAATTTTTCAAACTTTCAAATTATTTCGCTATTAAAAATTCATCAAATATTCAATTTTAATATCTAAGTTTTAAAAATGTAAATATTTAAGATGCAAAATTCTACAAGATATTATAAAAATCATAGCATAATAATTGTTCTTACAAATCTAGCGGTTATAAGTAAGAAGTTACAGTTATATAAAAATATATAAAATACATATAAGAGTGTTGTATTTTATTTTTTGCTTATATATATAAAGACAAAAAATAACAAATATAGATGTGTTGTTGACTTTTCATAATTCAAAAAAATAATAATTGCATAGATTTGAAAAATTGTGCAGTTAGGTACATATAGGTATTATTATTTTATAACACAAGTCAATCTTCAAAATATTTTAAATTATTTATACCGTGAACTTATTTTTATCATTCATTCGTCTTAACTAATAAGTTAAAATATATAACAATTTTGGTAAAAACTGAACAATTTATCAAATTATGAAAATACTAATAGTTTATAATAATATACGATACACAAATGGATGATCCGACTGTCTTATGAATTTAGAGTATTTTTTTTATATATACGTGAATCTTATGATGCTTATTTACACATCTATATTATAGTAATATAAACATCTACTCAATAACAAGTATTCAGCATCTACTAATTATAATATACAGCAGACCGTGTAACTCAATTTTTTTTATATGAAATTTTTTTAGATAAGGTTGAAACACCTCAGGCTACTACTATTGGTTCTGCATTTATGCCGTGGGGCTTACACCGTGAACCACCAGTGGCTCATCAAAATACTCGGAGACAGTTGGCCACTAGATTGACTTATCATGTACCAGAACCGACAACTACTTTATTTCACCACTTTCGGTAAATATTTACATCATACAATTTTTTTAAATTTAATTTTACTATTTAGGGTATATTTTTAACTATTAAAATTACTTTTTGTAATTTCTTTC
Source organism: Aphis craccivora (assembly GCA_009835225.1). Lineage (NCBI taxonomy): Eukaryota > Metazoa > Arthropoda > Insecta > Hemiptera > Aphididae > Aphis > Aphis craccivora. The sequence continues at coordinate 134,607 of VUJU01000178.1, read as the reverse complement.
TATTATGTAAAAATACTGGAGAGAGAATAATAAACTGTGTGTCCTCAATGTTAGGAGTGTATATTTATTCGTTGGTTGTGGGTTAGCTATAAACTGCACACTAACAAAATATAATAGAGGTAATTTAATAAGTTATGATTAATTTTTAATACAGCCAGTTGATATATTTGTAATAAAATATTTCAAATGAAGGCTAATTTTAAAATTTTTAAATACCTAGGTAAAATATATGAAATTCAACCAATATTTCCTGGTTTTAATACAATATCGAATACATTATGAAATATTGGGAATTGAGTAATTAATTATATAGTTTAAGGAATAATAATTAATATTATACCTATCTAATTATTCTAATTAATTAAACATTATAATTCATTTAGAACAAAATAAATTGATAAATACATTAAATATATATTATATATATAAATATTATAGATCAATGATATTGTTTTTATTTTATTTTATATTTATTTTAAACTTTCACTCGCCAACCTCTTAGATTTTACAAAACCTCCAAGGGTGTTTTATTCTAAATGTTTTTATACATTAATACCGTTATTAGGTCATAACTGTATTATTTATTATTATTTAGTGAGATATTTTTTAACTACATTCAATAAATAGATATATTTAATGGACATTTTTGTATTTTTAGGACCCAATCTACTGGAGTTTCGTGTGGACCGCCTTTCTATTTGCCGCCGTTTTTGCTAGAATCAGCCGAGTCATGTCATGTAGCCAATTGCGCCGAATGTGCATCAGCTGCAGCTCAACAGATATGAAATACTTGGAATCGTTTTTACTGTTATTATATTCAACTAAAATGTATAAATATATAAATATTTGTATAAGTTCGTAACTTGTATATTAATTTTAAGTTGTATTAAATAATAAATATTAATCTAACATATATGTTCATATATATATATTACACGTACATACATAATATATAATATACTTTCGATTGGCTGAAATTAAATTTATTTTATTCTTTAAGTCCATTGAACTCGAAACACAAATTTAAATGTTCCTTTCTACACTGTTTCACGCAGAGTCAAATTTAATAAAACACAGATAAATGATGACAACTCGATAAAAGTATGGGTTAGCTAACAATAGTGCTTTTGGCAGGAAACAAAAGAATTTCTGGACTATCTTCAAAACGGTTTGAAACGTTTCTCGAGGAGTTATATATGTGTTTGTGTACGCGCGTCTGTCCACTTTGACGAGTTTTCGAACATTATTGTGAAATGATTTAAATACGTAATTTATTTATGTGACAGCAAAAAGATTTCGTAAACACGCATCGATCGTAGTTTTTTTTTTTTTTTTGAAACGGAATACGATATTTTAGATGTAAAATTAACAGTTTTATTTATGCACTAAATCACTACCTAACTGAAATCATGATTGTTGTAAGTCATATCGTGTAGGTTAAATATGTACCGTGATCCGAGTAGCTCTTAAGTCAGTATCAAATAATATTATTCGTGTAACAGATTATTTTACTGGGATAATATTATATTTTATAATGACTATAGTGACAACTGAATTAAACGAACGATACCAAAACGCTTTGTCAACAATTGCTGTGTTTGCTTATTGTCGAACATAAACAACTAGGATTTAAAAAATGTCAGTGAATTATTATTGTTTATTTATTATTCATTACAAATTACGAGTACCATTATTAAATATCAATCGGAACAGTCAACATTAACATCTGTGGTTAGTGTACAGATGTTACACGGTACGAAGCAATGAAAATTGTAAGCGCGTACGATAATGAAAATACATAAAAAAAAAAAAACCATATTACACTATCTATCGCATAATGTTGCATTGCGCATCATTATAGTCGTGATATTATACACGAAAACTAAAACCAAAATAACGCAATACCCAATCGGATATAAAAGACGTGTGCCGTGACGTCTTACGACACGAATTTCGGCGTGATCGCGTCCCGCACAATGGTTTTCTGCACGACAATGACGGCGTCTTATTATATTGCTATCGTATTAAATAATTTATATCGACTTGGTGCGTGCACAGGGACTGTCATAATGTGTATAATAATATGACATTCGTCAGAGTTACGTATATAATTGCCCGGTGTCGATGTAGTATAAACCATCTGGCACAGGCATCATCGGTGGGCGCGAGAGAGGCGATTGGGTTTGATGGGCAGGCAGGGCAGTAGTCGGGGGGGGGGAGACCTTACAAAAACTAAGACGTTGAAAACAAAAATCTCAACAAGTACTATCACGTCTATATATTATTTTCACCGCCATCGTGTAAGTGTATAATATATATATATAAAAATAAATATATTAGTAGTATAGTCTTCGACGAACCCTCGGGGGTCGACTGCAAATTCAAAAACAAACACCACCGCCGTGGTAGTACTATCAATCAGATCCACCGGCGGCGACGTTGAATTTTCATACATATATACACTCTTGTGTTTGTACGATCGTATAAGATTTCATGTGTGTATTTAATAAAATATAATATAATATGTGTGTGCGCGTGTTTGGATATCGCGTTAGCGTCACGGGTAACTTAATAGTCGCCTGTGTTTACATTCAATTTCACGGGACGTTTGATCGAATAACCGGCCTCCTATTCCACCATCTCCTTGTGCACTTGCAGGCGAAAACGGATTTCCTCGTCCGGCCAGGGACAAATGATTTTTAATTCCGCGACACCGCGCGTGTAATTGATATACCTATGGGGATCGCGATTCTTCTACGTTTACTTTTTTCCTTTTTCTTTTTCTTTTATTATTATTATTATTTTTTTTTTTATCGTTCTATCCTTGTCAAAAGTGCCGAGGCGACGTCGAACGAGAGTAAACCGCACTTATTATTTCATCCCCCCGGAGGAATCGCCGAAAAATCACACAAACCGGGTGGTCCATTAGCTGTTGCCGGGCCGCCGTTGCGCCGCAGGTCTGATTGACGGCTACTGACACCCGTTTGACACACGTTTAGAACAAATGCGACTTGTCTGATATAAGAAAAAACAAAACCACCGCATGGAAATAATAATATTTGTAGTTGTTTATTTATAATGAAAGCAAATGTTCGGATAAAAGGAAATGTGTTTTTAAATGTGTTTACCGTTTAGTCGATGCCTCATCTGCCGCCCAAATAGTGTACAAAATGCGTTGGCATTAATGTAACGGAATCTCACATTTACATGTTTTTATGTGTATGTGCGGCACAGTTTCGAATAAAAGTGTTTTGCATATATAAGACATCATAATAACTCAGTGTTTATTAAACCAAAGATGCAGTGAATGTACAACATCATAGGTTGGTATACGATATTTCGTTGTATAATATTGTAAGTTTACGAAAATGTAATTTATTTACTTGAAACTAAATTAGCTGAGAAATATTCAATTCACAGAAATAATGTACATTATTATTTACTTTGTTGTATTACCATTACTAATTTTTCAATTTTTGGAATTGTAAAATGTAATGTCAATGTATTTTTATTTTGTATATTTATTTAAGTATTAAAAAAAAAAAGAAAAAATTTATTTTAAATTTGTTTTCAATTAATTTCATATATTTTTATACCAAAAAATAACGAAAAATAATCAGCCAAAACCAATCAAAAGCCAATTAAACAGTCCATAGTATATTGATGTACTTATTAATAATATGAATATTTTTGTAATTTACCTATTATATACTTGAAAATTTGAAATGTACCTACTATAAATTGATCAAAAATTATATGTAATGGAAATAATAGTAATTAATAACAAAACATGTTGTAAGTATTATAAAAAGTCTTTCACTATAAAAATGCACAAGTATGAAAATGAATTGTATTTTTATTGATGATATTTTAAATATAAGGATTGTATTGAATTATTATAATTTCATTAATTTTTTTCAAATTCATAGTTCTTTTAACGATTTAATTAATTGAAAACATTAATTGAGTTGATTAAATACGTACTTAAAATTAACAATATAATATTAATCTATAAATTTGCTACCAAATCTAAAAATAATCATATGTTTACAGATTTTAAATCTAGACTTCAAAAATAAAGTTTATGAAATACTTAAACATTAGAGTTAAAAAAAAAATTATATACATACAGTAATAACCATTTAAGATCTAATAATTATTACCTATCTATATAATTATGTTCAAGTTCAATAAAAAAATTGAAATATTTTAAATGAAGTTCGAGTAATGGAGGTAACAAAAAGTATAAATATATAATATATATATTTACACCAGAGAGAAAACTAAAATTAATCTTTTGATTAATTTATGAAGTATCTGATGTTGATTATATTTTCTTATAAGTTGAAATGAAGAACTAAATACATATTTATTCCTACAAGGGTGATCAAAATCATCTCAAAATAATGTAGTAACTGCTAGATTTGTTTTCCTACCAAAAGTTACTCCATTGTAAAAATGTGAATACAGACACGAAAAACACACATCATTATAAAACCAATACAATAATCGGTTCGCTCTCAAAACCTCATACAAAACTTAACACATAAAATGACTGCAATATAACTGATATTAACAATATACATTTTGATTCTGAGCAAAAAGATGAATGTATTGATTATATAGAAGATGTGTTTTTTTGGAGGTAATTTAAATCATACATATTATATAACATTATGTTAATATATATTATAACTATAATTTATGTTTGAATTTACATAACATAAACATACAATTAAAATAAACCGAATCTATGTATCTACATTTATTTCAAGCACTCTATAACTACAATGGTTATTTCGAAAAAAATATTGTAAAAATATTAAAATATATTTTTAGATACTTAAGTGAAAATAAAATTATATAAAGGCACATTGAATTATTGGAAAAATGATTTATATAAAAAATATATAACGTAATGCTCTTAAAAATCATTAATTTTAAACATTTAAGAAAAGATTAATCACTTTTTTGAGTGTTAAAATATGCGATGGAAATTAAATTATAAATATACTCTTCTGACCTAAATCTACGTTAAACAGCTCTAGTTTATCCTTTGACCACACCCTATTTTCGCTCTAGACAATAAAAGTATAAAACGATGGGTGACATGTCAAACTATCGTGGTAAAAATATCCTAGTCATTATATCCCCAACAAACTATCCCAAAATTAAAATATCCTATGACAAAATATTCTGCGTAAATATTAAATCAAACCTTTAATCTCTATAAGTCTATTATATAAGTTATGTGATTATAATTAAAACATTTTATCCAAAGTGACGTGTATACATCGTTATTTTATAATGGCAACGTGTTTCGAGAAATACCGTTTTCACTTTTTGCATATTTTTTAAATAATTAGTTATACCTAATAGGTATTACCTATTATAATATATACACACTAATATTAGTATTCCTATATAAATGATAATTTGTTTACATAGAATGTTATTTCTCAGTATAACTTATTTAAATAATTATATTATTCAGTTAATATATTCGTTAAATTATATTTTTTGTATTATTATTGTGATAATAATCTGTTGTGGAATATTTTTCCTAGAATATTTTTCCCTAAGTTAATATTTGATTTTGAGATATTGTATTGAGGATATTAAGGCCAAAATATTTATTTTTTACCAGGGAATATTACCAAAACTATTATCATAAGTACCCAAATTAAAATAACTTAATAACTATTCATTAGAATTTCGATTAGACGTATTAAAAAGTTCAAAAGACTTTTATACTTAACAATTTACAGAAAAGGAGTATTTTTCTCATTTGGAAATATTGTCATAGGAAATAACTTATTTGATGTTACAGTATAACGTTTTGGCTCTACATAAAAATATTCTACTTGAAGTTAATACTTTGTATACCCAAATTAAAATAACTTAAAAACTATTTATTAGAATTTCGAAAAGATAATAGATCCATTTTGTCAATAGGATCAAATGGCACGGATCATAATAATATGACGATTTGAAAATAATATTAGTTTATCAACATTTTATATATTTGTTGAATTGCCTGATTATAATAAGTGTTAGATTAATTAAATATCTTATATATATATAAATATATATATATATTTTATAGTTTTGTAAAAATATTTTTAAGAAATATTATTGACAGTATTTATAGCTTATACACATACCAGAATCTAATCATTTGCATTTTAATATAAATACAAAAATATTTAAAAAAAAAAATCATCTGATTAATAATTTACAGTAAAAAATATTGATACTCATTTAAAATAATTAAGAATATACTACCATAAATCAAACCTTAAATGGTGTGAAACATTTAAGTGTTTGAAAATATTATTCTTAAGATGTAAATTCACAATTTTCAATAATCGGAGTTTTTATAAATTATTAAAAAAATTATGCGGTGAAAATATTAGTTTATCATTTTGTATATAGTATAAAAATGCATATATATATATATTTGTAAACACGACTGATTATTTGTGTCATACCTAAAAATATTATTAAGTATTTTATTTTTTATGTAAATATATAATAGTTTAACATTTATTTGAGCTGTACTATCCAATAAAATATTGATTATTCGCTATAACAAGGAAATAAAAGTAAAATATTTTATAACATAATTTAAGTTTAAGCTACACTGGGGTAATAACAATATTACCTGATACTAGCTTGAAGTCATTTTTAGTAATATAAAACATTAATTCTGTTTTGATCGTAATGCTATAAAACGAGATGACATTGCAAAAATTAAAGCGTAGTTTTACGTCAATTAAATTTATTGATAAAAATAAATTTTTGATCGGTAGTGATTGTTTAAAGGCAGTTTTTTGCAACGATGTTAATGACGTATTCAGCGTGTTTTAAAATACACAAAGTAGAATTCTATATAATTTTTTTTTTACTTTTAACATGTAACTGCAATTTAATGAAATCAAGAAAAATTGTAAGAATAACTGGATAGAGTTAACGAGTGATGAGCTTGAACAAAAAATTGCATTTAAATTAAAATAAATATAATAAATTGTTGACGATCTTTTTTTTTTATCACACGGCGTAATATATAGTCAAACTCGGTACACTCGCGTCTGCGAGGTCAGATGGACACGTGTCATAATATTGTAATAATTGTTGTATGCCTACGTACCTAATATCATTAGAGCACGGATTTTTATGTGATAAAAAAATCAAAATTTGTAAGTATTATTATAGTTATTTTACCAAAAACAAAAACATGAAATATTTACAAAAAGTTATTACTATTTATAATTATTTTAAAATTTTAATTACACACAAAATAAAGAAAAACAGAAATAAAATATAATATGTAATTTTTTTTGTAATATAAAATTGGGATGACGATTTAATTAATTAAATCCCGAATGTTTTTTTGTGATGTTTTATTTGCTTATAAGGTATATATTTAATTTTAAAGTAAGCTAATAATCACCGTTGCTGAATCTTGTAACACATAATTAATAAAATAAAAAAACAAATAAGAAGTAATAGAAATAAGTGTACTGAAAACAAATTTAAATGAACGAACGAAAACAACTTCTATAGTCTCTAGAGTAAACTGTAGGATGGATTGTACAACAGATATTATAGTGGTGTACAAATTCAAATTTATATTTTACACCGGAATAGTTATTATATTGTCAATATAATGTGTTAGTGCAATAGGTGTGTATAAAATACAAAGCATTTAACAAAATATGTTCATCTACGACTTATTGGTAAAATATTTGATAATAATTTATTATACGATTGTAAACGACAATAGATTTAATGGACAAATAACCTAGATGTACATTTGCAGCCTGTATTGTGCGTAAACGTAGTAATAGCAGTAGTCTCGAGGATGACGACAACGACGATAATACAAAATATTAGACTTTATACCTGTTTTTTATTTCTACATAATATTGCATATTATTTACGTTTGAACCTACGCACTCGTGAATAAATAAAAAAAAAAAAATTCATCAATGGGGACACAGCAGTGCGGTACATAATAATATATAGTACTCGTGCGGGGTTGCGTTCGTTCAAAGAGCCTTTTGGTTTTTCGCCGAAAAATGATATTACCAGCTTTATTATATATAATCGTGTACGATATTTACGCGACGCGCCGCCGCAGACGCAGCAATGGGTGGCGGGCGAAACGGGAGGATTTTCGTCTCCATTAATGGCCGCGGAGGATCGCCTGTTTCGCGGCGGCTGCAAGGCTACTATATTATGCGTGTACCGTAATATTACAACCGCCACTGGAGTCGCGGGCGGGCGAGCGCAAGCGCATAATATCATTGACACTGCTGCTACTGCTACTGCTGCTGCCAATGTCGTGACGTCACGTAGCCTAAGCATACAGGGTAGTTTTCCGACGGTGTTCATCTCTAATAAGTATATTTATATATTTTATATTCGTGGATATTTATCTATTTTGAATTTCGATTTTGGAATGGTTTAGCATTCCGTCTATTGTATACGACGAGTATACATTTTTGAACACTACATAATATATGATATGAATAATAAATGCTTGAGGAGTACGGTTTTGTGACTATATCCTATTTGTTTTGGCGAGAATCGCCTCTTGTTTTTACTGCGAATCGTTTGGCAGAGCATTTCGTTTTCAACGTGTCAAAATTAAATATTCTATTTTATTAGATAGATATAAATATAGGTATATAGCGTTATCCAGACGTTTGTCGTTTTAAACACGCGTAAAAAGCACATCGATTGGAGATTTGGCGATAAAAGGGGGGGGGCAGGAGATGATGTTCGTGTCGTTTGAAGAATAAACGGTTAATAACTGCACGGCAGAAAAGCCTATCTTTAATCCCTGTATAAAGAGTGTGAGCGCTCGAAAAAAAGCGTGCAGTGTACCGGCTAAGTATAAAACCGCAAAAAACATTCAATATCAACAGAATATCGTGAAAAGTACGTAACGGCGGGCTAGCGTTCTGGCGATTCACCCTGTGCGGGATAATATATGTACATATTACATTATTATGTATACGCCGTTGACCGGGTCGACCGGGCGGCGGAGTCGGGTGTTCCGGCGTACCCGTTTAACCCCCGTATATCGTTCATTCCAAACCCCCGACCACCCACCCACACATAAACACACACACACAATCGCGCCCCCACGTCTACTGCCGCCTCGGACTACGTCTTTGTATTGATCAACCGATGCGCGACGCACACACACGGGCGACGCAAACATTAAACGCGAAAAGAGAGGAAAAAATCTAAAATAATAATAATGAAATAAAATCCGTCGGCAACCCCCGAAGTAGGACGACGACGACGACCGCCGCCGCCGCTGCCGCTGCCGCCGACTTCGACGAGTCGCGCTCCTGCGGTCTTGTGCTCGAAACTATTACTATTATTATTATTATTATTATTATTGGTACCGTCGTTGCAGTTATATTATTACGATTTATTTATTTTAGATATCGCCGCCCGACCGAGTCGGACCAAACACGTCCGATAGACAAATAGTAATAATCATACGTCGTGTTAAAGTCACACGTCGGACAAACGAGTGCGCCGTCGATCGGTGCAGCTGAAAGAGCGAATCGTCCGCCATACACTACGCAGTATACGGCGGTCACACCTAATACATACGCGAGTCGTATGCGATATTTCGTCGTAGACGAGCGCGCGCGATCCGGTCGTCGCGACGTCGGGGAGACGGTAAAACAGTATATTATAATAACAATATTATAATAATTATTATAATATAATATTATCGTCGACGCCGCCGCCGCCGTCGCCGCCGCCGCCAGCGTTCGATCCGCGCGCGCCCAGTACGCGGGCCCGTCATCGTCGCGGCGCAGTCACATCCGTCGCCGGCGCGTGCACCATCGTCGCGTGTCCGTCCGTCCACCGTCTGTCTCGCCGCGCGCCTATCATATCACTATTATTGCGTTCGGGGTTATGGACGTGGCGGCGTTGGCCGCGGCGACCGAGACGACGACTGATAAGACCGACTCAGCGGCCACCGCGGCAGCTGCTGCTACGGCGGACGTTGGCGTCACGACGAAGGCGACGTTGACGACGACGACGACGACGACGAACATCTGTGATTGTAATAATACGGTACGCCCGCCCTGCAAGGTTCGCGTCCGATCGTCGTCTTAAGAGGACGCGAGTGGGTATAGAGCAGAGACGCGATCGCAGGTCAGTAATAATAGTATTAATAATAATAATAGTATAATATTATGATAATGTCGTGATGTCGTTATTGCGTGCGTGCACGGACAGCGGTGTGGTCGGTCGACGTTTTGTTTTTTTTTTTTCCCGTACGGAAGTAGTAAATAAAATACGGTTCTACAGAGGTACCATCGTCGCGCACTATACGTCCGCCGTAGAATATAATTTACCTAGTATTATAGGTAGGTAGGTTTTAAACCGTCACGAGTCCTAAGTACGCGATTTTCGACGATACTATCGCGGTTTGAGACGATATCGCTGTTGTAGCGTTACGACGCAATACACGAATGGCGCAACGACGAGTGTACGTATGATATTATAAGTGCAGATACAAAGACATACCGAACGACATGAATTTTTCTTCTTTTTTTTTTTTTCCAATTTGACATGTAATATTATATTATGAGTGGCGAAAACGATCGATACACGTGTGCACGTATCCATAACGTACAGCCGTGCGTGGCGCTCAAATGTTCTGCATACGAACTACGCTGTGTTTTAATACAATACATACGATATTACGTGTGTAATTGCACCACGATGCGTCACGTATGGTAATCACCATGTGCGCGTTAACTGCGCGTACTTTGAATGGGTTTCGTGCGATTTACGGCCGGCGAACACGAAACAAGTGACGAATTTCGCCACAATACCGCGAAGATACGATAGGTATAATTAATAATAATGAATAGGTAGTGTATTATACTGCAGTGACGATGTTATATTATTTTACATAATATTATTATGCAAGTGTAAGTCGTGTAGTTTGAGTTTACGGTCGTTACACGGAAGTTGTGCAACTCTTGGGGGTTGAACGATTTCGCAGATAGGCACTATAACAAGAAGTGTAGGTACTCTGCAGGGTATATTTGTTAACCGCCCAAAATCCTAATCGCGATTAGACGTTTCCGAGTGAATAATGGCGGTGCATGTGCTAGTGTATATTTCATCGCTTGGCGGTTTTGTCGTCGGTGAAGTTTATAGTCAGAGGAATGATTTTACGTATAATCATATAGCTATAATACGCAATTGCAGTACCTATGTCGTTTTGGCAGTATTATAACTTTTGAGCATTCTAAGATTTTACATTTGACCGAATACGTGCACACACGAGTATTATTATTATTATTATTGTCATCATTCGCACTGTATATTACATAATGGTTAATGATAAAATATAATTATTGTAAAATCAGGTTCTAAGTTAAAAAAAAAAAATAATGTCTATCATAAGTACACTTATATTTACATAATATATATATGTACATTTTGTATCGACATAGGGACACGATTTTTTTTTAATTTAGTGACCCACATTTTGTTTGTTTATTTTATGCGCCATCTACAACCTATTTAAAAGGTTGACGGATTTTGATGAAAGTTTACCTGAATGGTTGAATGAATAGGTTAGGTTAGGTGGGCAGATTACTGGAAAACAACAAACTGCGAACTTTCAATACATTCTTTACAAACAAAAAGAAAAACAACGCTTCTAGACTTTATGGTGGAATATTTTCTGGCTGACTCTTTGTTTTCTGCGTGTGGCTCCAGTCGTTTGTCAATAACACAATTTAGTCACCTTTACCAAAACGGTTTTCAGCAATTTATTTCATATTTTATTTATCTGAACATTGAATAATTAATATTATTATCTCGTCAGTTCCTTATAATCTTTAAAGTAAAACGTAAATTTATATAGATTAATTCTTAACAATATGTTTAGTTAATATACAAGACCTATAGAAATTCATATAATATTGTGCTCTTTGCTTTACATTAAATAATATAATTATATTGCAACTTAATTTGCCTTTTATCATTGTAGCTCATAGATTATAATATATTATTAATATGCACAAAATTACTCTTATTGTTTTAATTAAAATTTACTTTATACTGTTTATAGGTATACGAGTATACGAACATTGGAAATTAGAATCAAATTAAAAATTAATATTTCTATAATAAAGTTGACAAATGACAGTCAAACAAAAAAATAAGTAACTATAATAGGCATGTAGTGTGTACATCATTAATTTTTGAATTTTATCCGTATACTAAATCTGTTGTGTTTAGAGAATAAGTAAACTTCAAACATATTTATTTTATGAAACTGATATAGAATATATAAATATTTACATTGCAGATAAAAAAAAAAAACGATTTAGTATAATGGACCGATAGATTTATTTTAAATAAATCATCCAACTGACTTTGACAATGGCGTTACTACAATAGCCAATAGGAAGAATTTTAAACATATTGATCAAGAAAGAGAATTATTTTTGATGTCTACTTAAATACCGAAGAACTATTATACACCTTTATGAATAATTTTAATCTTAATCCAATATTATTTTATTAATCATCGGTCATTACTCATTATACAAAATTGGTAAAAATATAAATTTTTTTTACAATTATATTTATTTTGAAACTCATTAATAAAGCGAGCGATTTAATATATGACTTAAACTAATTAAAAATAAAATATATATCATAATTTATTGCATATTTTCGTTCCTATTGGCTACTTAGTTATTATTAAAGAATTTAATATATTCTAAAATATTTTAGTGAGCTAATGAGATTTATTTAATTTGAATAATAAACTGTGAAAGTATGTTTAGAATAAAATATAAATCTACTTAAATTGATGAGATCTAATGAAATGAAATGTATAATATTGTATTTTATTTACCGACAAAATAATCGTTTTATAGTGTCTTCTTGAGTTCGATATTTAATCAAAAATATCTTTTATTTTAATCTTTCTTTCTATATATATATATTTTTTTTATTAATTGCTTGTTATTAAATTATTTTTATTTAAGACAATTTTTTTCATTGTTGAAATTGTTTAAAGTTTGTTATTATTTTATTTTTATTTCTTTTATGAAAGAAATATTTAAATCGTGAAAAGTAAACATAAAAATCCAAGTCAACCTATATAAATCTTTGAAAATAAGCATATTTCTTTAAAGTTGGTATTAAAAGTACATGTCAAAACTTTTAACTAAGTTTAAAAAAATATTAAATTAACAATGATTTATGTATAAAAAATAACTACCAGATGAATAATTTATTGATATGTAATTTATTATTATTTATTTTCATTGAATTATAAGATTACTTTTTAACGAGGTAATGATTTATTATTGATGATACTATTATCCAGCTATATAAATAAATTATCACTAACTATTGTGAGTATTATCTAGGTAGGTATATTATATGATTTTTAGAAAACTAATTATAATTAATATTTTTATATTGATTTATCTTAAAAAAATGTACAGTTCATCTTAAAATTGTATTATCCTAAAAATAAAATAGTGTCTACCTAAATACTATAGTCTTGTACTTATATAATAATACATTATAATATGTGTTGTTCATTATTTATTATATTTAAATAACTAAATATAAAATAATATATTATATATATTTTTTATTTATTTATTATATTTCATTTAGTTATGCAAACCTGATAATATTTCATTTATTTTTATTTGATAAATTCTGTGCATTTAGTAAATACATATATTTATAGTTAAAGGTAGGTTAGTTAATCAATCTTGGTAATTTATATAATAATCGTAAGTTGGAAACTTATATCCCCGCAAGGGGATTTTTACAATTTTTTGGAATCAATAGCGAGATAAAGTATTTACCGGAAACATTGAATTCGACCCAGTAACTATATCATTCGTATTTCGATGAAATTGATGATTTGTCATCTACGATTATATAATCGCAAGTATAACAATACAATTTCGAAAACGGAAAACGTGGTTAATTCAAATAGTATATAGTCTGATATTGATCAAAACGGACGAAAAAGTGACCATACCTGAAATTCTTATATTTATTTTTTGTTGCCATATAAAATGAAACGAACGTCAGAATATTATGTTGTTTAATACGCATTTAGGTGTAATACTCTTCAAAAATTCCAAAAAAAAAAAAAAATATCGTAACACAATAAACATTAATATTGATTATTAATTATAATAATGATAATAACTTTCGTATTGATATAATCGTATAGGTCCAGCACGTGTAATAGCCTGCTGCAGTAGCCGCGATACGGCGTCGTAATGCCGGAACAGAGCAACGATTACCGAGTGGTGGTTTTCGGGGCGGGCGGCGTGGGCAAAAGCTCGCTGGTGCTCCGGTTTGTCAAGGGCACATTCCGCGAATCGTACATACCGACCATCGAGGACACGTACCGACAGGTGATCAGCTGCAACAAGAACATCTGCACGCTGCAGATCACCGACACGACGGGGTCGCATCAGTTCCCCGCCATGCAACGGTTGTCCATGTCCAAGGGCCACGCGTTCATATTGGTGTACTCGTGCACGTCCAGACAGTCGCTGGAGGAACTCCGGCCGATATGGCAGGTGCGTAAACGCGTTACGGTACTATATTAAAAATTGTATGTTACCTGGGCGCAATGGTAGATTTAAGAGGAGGGCCAGAGGGGCCTTGCCCCCCCCTATTGGCCCAAGTTAGGTTATGTATTAATTCAATAGTAGGTAGTAAAAATAGGCGAGTAATTATTTTTGAGTGTGTGATAAAATTAATTTTTTATCTCGTAACCGTGGTTAACTACTATTATGCCCCGAAATTAAATCCTGGATCTGAACAGGGATATAATAGGGTAATTACCGCTCTCCTGAGCTTATTATTTACAAATTTATTACATTGTGACTTGTGAGAAATAATAGTTATATTCAGTGTTCCGTATTGAATTACCCCTTATCTGCCACGGCGTGGCTGCCGCGTCACCGGTTTGAGTATTAGGAAAAACGGAAAGGGCGTCGCCGTTTTCCGCCAAAATCGACCTTTTCGTTTGCCGCCAGTATATTTTTTTTAGTATGATATAGGTTTACAATTAAATTTCTTTTTTTGTCCGCGAAAAATTTCAGTCTTTAGATTTTGGTTATTGTAATCAAATATATCAATAACTAATAATTGATAAATTATATAACAGACCATCTGTAAATAATACTTTCACAATATGTGGTGAATTGATTGTCATGTGAATACAATTTAAATTAATTATTTATACTTAATTTAGAAGCATATTACTTGAATTTTTATTATTTTTTTTTTAAATATTTTTAATTTATAATCAATTACTCTTGATTATTTTAGTAAGATTTTAAGCTATTTTTAAAAACATAATCAAATAATAGTAACTCAACATATTTTTTTTATAATAATCATTTATTAAACTTTAAAAATCGGAACTCATTGCGGTGATAATAGATGTTTATTTATATATATTGGTGGTAAACATAAAGATCGATTTTGTAGAAAAATTGAACACTTCAAAAGATTGCACCAAAATGTTTGAGGCGACGATGTGTATATCCTATTAAATAATGGATATTTAGAGTCTTAGAGGTCCTATTATAGTCGGGATATACTGGATAAAATTTTCAGAGTGAACATTTTCTTAGTTCTGGTCATATTTATTAATAACTATCTGATCTCGTACACTTCGTAGCCTGTTAAAAATCCTACCTCTTAATAAGCGGCCCTTATATGTCTTAAACTGTGTGTTTAAGTCGTTGGATTTTTGTGTGTCTGTAAGTTTATCCTTTATGCATTCCTAAATGGCTGGACCGATTGCGAAAAAATTTAGTACATAGATATAAGGATTATGGGCAGAAGATAGGCTATGTTAAAATGTGATAGGCCCTAGCTTGGAAGGTATTAAAACAGACATTTTGAGATTTTGTTGATTTGAAATTTTTGTTTATAGATGGTTGTTTCCATGGAACCAAAGGACAGACAGATTATTATTATTGAAACTAATAGCAACCATCTTAAAATGTCTGTTTGAGCACCTCCTGAGGTTGGGCCTACCACTTTTTAACATAGCCTATCTTCTGTCCATAGGTCTAATATATCTCTGTACTGAATTTCGTGGCAATCGATCCAGCCGTTTAGGAATGCATAAAGGACATACAAACAGAAATCCATTTTTATATATTATATAAAGGTAGATAGGTTAATGTTAACCTTAACACATATATAAGAGGGGTGTTGGGATACGCGAGATAAAGAATCTAATAAGCTTTTCAAACCTTTTATTCATAAATATTATTTTTTAATAGATAACAATTAATTGCTATGAAAACTTTAAAACTTCTTAACATATAACTTTAATTCGGCGTGTTCAACTATTAAATTACATAATTAATTTCATTATAAATTGATACAGCGTGAAGTTTTAAAATGAATACCAAATAAAATTATACAAATAAACCTATTACATAAAGACTATAGTCGACAGTTGTCCAGCCAACTAGGTAATCATACTAATCAGTAATACTAAAAAGCTAAGCTACAGTATTTACCTAATATCCTAGGCTATCTATGTCTACCTACAACCTACTATTAATAATTGTAGATATATGATCACATATGGACGTATGACCATGCATCCTATATTCTGTATAGTTATTATAAAAAACAAGATTCCTTACTAGATTATGGCTTCATTTTTTCGGGCGATGGCAAGAGGGAAATAACCATTGAAAATAAAATATAATATATAGCATTTTATGATTTATAGTAGTATTGTATAGGATTTGCCCCCAGGTGTCAATGAACGTTATCACTCTAACTGTATATATATAGTTAATGTGTGCAAACTCCGAGATCTAAATTAAGGTTTATCACGCCACCCATGATTTTCAAATTTATTGTATCATTTAACACGCGTATTTCAACTAGTTCAGAATGACAGCGCAATCAGAACGAGTCGATTGGACTTATTTTTAAATTTATAGTCATAATAAGTTTACGAAAAACTTGAAGATTTCAACTTTACGGTTTCGTTGGGTGAAGTTAACAAGTGTAACCGTTGTATGTTATTGTAATGCTACCATACGGCATATAAAGTACCTACATCAGAAGTAAGACTTTAAAAATTAAAATCAATGTATAAGAACACTACAAGACACGCGAAAGAGGAGTGCAGCAACTGTATTTTGTCTTAGGAAAACGTGATTATCGCGGGCTTTTTTTCGACTTTCGTCTGGTCGTTTCGCACTCGACTTTTTGATCAATCAGTTTTCCCGTCGTCAACCAAGGTGCTTAATTAATGACATAGCCACATAATATTTACCTACCTATTAAGTACTGCCGTGATTTCCACAGGAAACTAGTTCTATAAGTTTTCACAACTTTTTTGATGGGTAAATGTATTATAATATTTACCTACCTTTTTACTACACTGCTGTAATGGACGTTCATGTTGATCTAAGTTTTCGAGGATTCTCTATATTTCGTGAATAATACACGATGAAAAGATATCGATAATGATATTATCTACTACCTACACGAAATGAATTCAAAATAATTATCACATCTTAGATACATATAGGTATCTAAATATACCAAAAGTAGGTGTGCGGATTTTGATTTTGCGTGGAATTAATTCGGTAGGTACCTACCTACACCATCATTATACATATTATACCAGTCCCTTTGTGCATGCTCACATGATTATACAGTATAATATTATTATATCATAATAATCGTACACACGATGTAGGTCAGACACATTCGCTGGATCGTTATCGTCGCATTACGTCAATATGTACGATTTTGGTGCGAGTCTATAATAATATTATCCATACTATAATGTTATGTCAATCTTGAAAAGTAGAAAATAGGTAAACTGAGCGTAAATTGTTCACCATTATTATTAATAATATAATACTATATTATAACTTATAATATACCTAGGTATATCATTATGTTATACACTACAGTGACCTAGGGTAATGCGTATCGCGGGAAAATGCCAACTCTAAACGAATCGTATTTTTTCGACATGCGTGACTGCGCGGTGCACAGTAAGAAATGAGTTTCGACGGTGATCGATAAAATTAACATTATTCTATTTAAGCCCGTGAACTATTATTAAATAAACAAATATATTAAAATACAATTCGTTTTTCTATACATTATTTCTGAACATATACGTCTAGGTCTGGTCCAGGTCTACACCACACCTTCGTTCTCGTGCAATATTGATCTTAGTGCTATAGTATTAAAATATATCTGTTCAACTTACACTCGAACAGGATACACGAATCTTGAATGTTAAGTAAATGTAATAATAATAATAATGAACGAATATCGGAATATCATCTATAATGAGCTGTCTTATAAGTTTTTTATCATTACTTTGTCAATTACCTACATTAATGACATTAATACTTATATCAAATATTAAGTTATTTAAATCTTCACTGTATAAAAAATATGAGTTTAAATTTTTACATTGTTTATAATATACGAGTACAATGTTTGTGTTTTTTATTTATTATTGGTTTTTTAGTTTTTAGTTTCTGATCCTATATTTTGATTGTATTTGTTTATAAGATTGTCGCTATGAGATTTGCCATACCCTTAGTATAAAAATTACATTAGCGATTTGCGGTTAACGGAAATTTAGTATTGTCTTTTGGATTCTGAGAATATAAAAGAAATTAAATAGGTGGAATATTGTTACATTTTCAGTGGTTTAAAAAATTTGATATTCATAAATATTAAAATATAATGAACTCGTATAATAATGATGATAACACATAAAAAAAAAAATCCTCTTTGTTCATTAGATAATAATAATAAAAAAAAACACAAATAAAATATATTAATTCAATAATTAGCATCTAAAAAAATATCCATTGTTTATCTTTTAATTTAATGAATTTGCAATTCATTTAATACCATAATTTAATGAAGTTTCTTTTGAAGTGAAACAAATATTTCCTTTTTATTTTAGCCGTTAAATTATTGTGTATAGGTATAAGATTCATGGCTTATTTTTTCAATTTACATTATACCTACATCCATCCTATTGAATACACTGTAGAACTTACCAAAATGATGGATTACTATTGTTCTTATTTAATATGAAATGAAATTTGAGAATAAGGTGTATGTTATAAATAAAGTTCATGACAGCGATGTAGGTATACGAATTATTAGCTTAGATTCTCGGCGGAGAGAAGAATGTATTGATTTTATAATAATGGGTGTTTTTATTTTATTTATATTTTTGCGAAGCCATTTTTTCTAGTAGAACAATGCTTAAACTTCAGGGGAGGTTTGTAGTAATAAATTAGATTTACTTGGTACTTACTTTTAACCGAGTTTTTGGAGGTTATAATTGAATATTCTCACTATCATTTAAAATAAACGCGGAGGAAAAGAAATACAAACATTTGTTAAATTTTTAAATATTATTATTAAAATAATTATTATTTGGCGATACTGGTTAGGTACCATCAAATTAGGCCGTCTCCGCTCAAAATCGATTATCATCTTATACAATGATTTATTATTAAATTCAAATTTAACATGTATTTTATTGCGAAAAATGTCTGTCAACCTATTACTAAATATATTTTATGATATACTTATACTGCTACTAGTTAATTTTACTATTGACAATTTGTAATACTAAAGGTTGAATCGAATTTTGCCGAAAACATTTCATTTAAAAATATCATTTTGTTTATGATTTATGAAATATACTTGTAGTAATAATATACATTTAATGTTTCAAATACCTACTCATAAATAAAACTTTTGAATTATAACAAAAGAACTGTAATTATTATTCTTTATTTAAATACCTAATTTCGTTTGAATTTCAACTTAAAAGGTCTATAAAAAATATTGTGTAGGATTTTTTATGGATTTTTTGGAAGCTATGAACTACTTACGAAGCACTTTATATTAAATATTCAGTGATTGACTATGCAAAATGTTTGAAAAAAAAATCAAACCTATCAAATCTCTAAGTATAATAGTGATCTATTAACGTGTCATTAATTGTTTCTTAAACAATTGAGTTTTTGAAAATATTTATTTTATATGATTTCAAGAAGTTAAAAAACAATATTCCAAACAAAATGATGTTTTACTATTTTTTTTATCGTTATTATTTTTTAATATTTTACTTTTTTTAATGACAACATGCACTTTTAATTCTTTTGTCCTGAAGCATATTTTTTGGAGTATTTTATGTACAAAAAACGAATTTGTATGAGTAGCTTATAAGTTAGGTTTAACAGTATATATATACATTTACGTTATAAGTTATAACCAAGACTTTAAAGTTATAGCATTAAAAAAAAATTTTTTTTGCACTTTAATATGCACTGACAAATACTAAAATAGTAAATAAGCAAAATAAAATTGTCCAGTAAATTTTTAGACTCTTATAATTTACAAATTGTATAGGTATATATTTTTTATAGATTATGGTAGTAGTTATTTAGGAACTAAAGGTATTTGGTTGAATTCTGGAATGTAGTATAAAAGTCTGTGTTTAAAATTCAACCTGTCGTTGTTGTCGTGGTAACTAAAACACGTAGATATACCTATTTATGCAGTTATACAATGTCCATAAACGTGGTTTAGCGCTATCGTTTAGCTCTCGGTGTGTAAATATATGTATGGCAATGTGCCAGACTATATTATATGTATTGGTTGAAATCATCTAAATAGATTGACACGGTAATACGTCCAACTTCAATAATTGTATTCTAAAATATTTTTACACAACACTACAAATCGTGCAAATATCTATAATATGATATAGTTGGGAACCAACTAGGAAGTAAAAACTGGTGAATGTTTATTGATTGCATTAAAGAGGTATGAAGGGAGGGACTGAAAGATTTTTGGTTGCTTTTATTCCTCATCCCCGCAGGAAAACAACACTACCAGTAAATGTTTAAACAATTTGTTAAACGAGGTCCTCAGATACTCATGTTTAGGTACATATTATTACCAGTATAATATGGGCAAAAAATTTCACTGCGCGAGTTATGTATATATTATATTTATTTATATTTTATATTCATTTTTTTGACCGTAAGTTTGCGGATAATCAATGATTCACATATTATTCAAGCAAGACAGTTTACGATGTGTAGGTCTGATGATAATCATTTATCAAATTAGAAAATTTCTAAGTTGAAATATGTACTTATAATGTATTATTAATCAAATTATTTGTCATTAATATTATCTCTAAAATTGTGTATTGTATTCATATAGGAATATTGCATTATATATTATTTGTCCTATATTATTATTATATATATAGTGTATATGCACCTGGCATTCTAACCATCTGGGATAGCTCAAAATAGGTATCAATTTTGCTTAATTTATTTTAAACGCAATTAGTTATAAATTATAATAACAATTATTTATAGAATAATTGTGTTTAATATATATTATATGAGAGAAATTTATAGATACTATTAAGGTCAGAAAAACTAATAAGAAACACGATTCCAACGACAAATTTTTCACTAAGTTAAAGTACCAATAAAATGCAAAAACATAATTTTTTGAATAAAAGTAAAAAAAAATATGTATACACTAAATCCATAACCAATGGAATTTGTAGCTAGTTTAGAGTTGCTCTATTAATAAGTAATTGTCAGTTTATCATAAATAGTAAACCAAATAAGAAACATTATTTCTAATTACAATAATAATTTGTTGATAGGTTATTAAAGAGACCAAAGGTGCGGCGGAGCTTCCATCAATACCAATCATGTTGGTTGGCAATAAGTGTGATGAGAATGAAACTCGAGAAGTTTCAGCCGAAGAAGGTGACGCTGAAGCTCGACGGTGGGGCTGTCATTTCATGGAGACATCAGCCAAAACTAACCATAATGTCAAGGAGCTGTTTCAGGAGCTTCTCAATCTGGAGAAGAATAGAAACATATCGTTACAGCCCGAAAAAAAGTCCATGCGCGGCCGTAAGATACGGGAGAAGTGTGCGCTCATGTAGTAGTATATTATTCACTACTAAGACACGCTCATCGGACATGGGGATATAGTTTTACATATGTGTTGTTTATATTTTATAAAATAACTATCAATTTGTTAAGTCACGGTTCATTGAGAATTAATATAAAATGTCACAGTAAAAATTAAATTAAAATTTTTTATTAGCGAGACTGATAAGCGGCTGACAACACCAATTTATTTAGTTAAGTACTTTAGAGCGATGTTACAACACAATTACGCCATGGACTTTATTGGGGGTGCAAATATAAAAATGAATTTCTGTTGTATATGTCATAGACATATATAGCTAGCAAAGATATAGCACTTAGTATTTATTTTGTATATATTATCTATAATAATTACTATATCAGTCTGACAGGGAATATGAGTATGGTGAATACTTTTGTGAAATCAGTAAATTCACAGTACAATAAAATAAATGTTTGTTTGAGTAATTATGTATGCGGTATATGTGTTTGATTTGTGTAGTAATTATCTGAGAAACAGAATCTAATCCTAGATTTTTTAATTTTTAATGTACATCATTTATGTATAATGTTCAGAGTACATAATATAAATTATATTTCTTTTTTAAATTATAATTAACTATTAATTATTGTAATGAGTGTTATATACAGATGTAGTGTACCAAATTTTCCTGTATATAATGCTCATAAAGTACCATACTAATATTAACAATTTTTATTTTTTAATATTTCTAGACGAGTAATATTGCTTTTCTTTATAAAGATGAGAATTATATATTGTATGTTGCACCTTGTACATAATATTTTAATAAACAATGTAGTTACCTAGTCAACGATATTATAATTATATTTTTAAATACATGACATTTGGTAACCTTTGTTTTTTTAGAAAAATATTTTAACATGTTATTATTGTTTACAGCTTTATATGATTCATTTGTTATTCTAGTTGTATAAGTGTATTGTCGATCAATTTTACAAATTGGAAATGATTTTTGGAAATCATTCTAATAAAAACATTTAGTTCCTGAAAATAATTTTCTTTATCATTGTTAATTTTACGCTCACAATTTTGTTGTTTTTATATTTTCACTCATATTATATTATTATAGTTATTAGATTTCATTAATCTTAATGAAATAATTAACATTTGTATAATTGAATCATTTTTTTTTAATTTTTACATATTATTAATTTAATAGGCTAATAATTTAGCTAAAATATTAAACCTACAGATGGGAACACGATTATTTGATATTTATCTATAATTACTAATAATTAGGTATTGCATACTTTTTTGGTATTTTATAGAATATATAAAAAAAAGTTTAATTGTAATGTTAGCCTAATGCTCAATAAGAATTTATAAAAAGAAAAACATAAAATTTTTTTTTTTCAGTTTGTATTGTCCATTAAACGATTTTATTGTTTATTATTTAGACATTTATATAAGAGCTTTTAATTGTTGTTTAATGAATGTTCAGTAAATATGTAATATTGAATGTCGGAGTACTCATACAGTCATACGTGAAATCATTCATGGTAAATCCAAAAAGTAACACAATTTAAATATAAATTAACTAACAAAAATACAGTATATCAAGGAATTTCAAATGTATAGTTATTATACTTAATATTGTCAACCATTTAACTTAATTTTTTTTTAGAAAACATATCACAAAATAAAATTTTTATTTAATATAGTCATATAAAAAGTAAAAGTATCAAAATAAATACTTCAAAACTCTGCTGTATGATTAATGATTATAGTCTTCATGCTTTTTCCTTAATTATTATTCATCCATAGCTTGTAAACGATGGCGTGTAAGATTTACAATATCATAACAAGCTTCTGCGGTTAATAAATCTGATACCTAAAATACAAAGGGAGCTGACATTAAATTATTATAGATATAATTCAGGTTTTTATAGAATTTATATTGTGTCAAATAAAATTGAATTATGTTTAATACATATTTTACTAAGATAAATGTATTAACATAAGTACATGCTGTTCTTGATTAATTGGAATGGAAGTAGTACAAACCGATATTCGATAAAATTTACTTGTAATTAAATTGTTTTTGATGTTTATTGTGTACTTTAATCAGAATTTTAAGACTTTGTCATTGTTATAGTGAAAATTGAAAGATCTAAGTAATGAAAATTAAAATGTTAGTGTAAAATACTAAAATTGCTCTTATCATCTTTTTCTCCTAAGCTTATTTTTCATTTTTCATATTTCATAAAATCCATATTTGGTAAATTTATCCTCAACCATTATTCTTATCCTTGTAATTCTAAAAAATCTGTTTCATTATAATACAATTATTATTAAAGACAAAAAACCGTAAAATGAAATACAGTGTAAAATACAATTATATTAATTTTCTCATTACAACATGGTAATTAATTTATTATAATAGATGTAAAAATTCGATTGATACAAGTATATAATATTATTAATATTATAATAACAAAAGTATAGAATTATGATAATGTTAATTTGATTTAGTAATATTGGAATTGGATTTTAGGTTTACGCTTATATTTTAAGTTCAGAAATTAGATAAGTAAAAATTGTGATATTGAGAATCTTTAATAAATTATAATAAAAATATTATAATCATATGAATAAATGTTTCTTCGATTTAATTTTTTATGGTTTATTATTGATAAAATCATTTATAAAAATAAAATACAAATAATAAATTATTTTAAATTCAAACTAAATACATTATTTAGATATTTAAAAAAAAAATCACATCTTAATTATTTGGTATTGTGCCACACATGACAACTTTAATCTATACTTGGTTATCTAAGTTATCTAGTAAATATTAATTTTAGAATATTCTTAGTAATTTATTTTTTTTAATGGATATTATCTCCAAAGTGTATTATAGATTTTATTATGGGTTTTAAATTATTGATATGTTTACATTCTAATTAAATAAATTTAAAAATTAAAATCTACTGTAGTAATATTTTTAAGACAGCCATAGTTTATGAAATTACAATTTATATCAGCGGTTCCCAAACTGTATACTGGGAGCACTTTCTAAGGCAGGGATGGCAAACCTTTCTGTACCCATGAGTCAAATACAAATTTTGATTCAGTTTTATTTTTCTTGTGTGTCAAATAATTTGATGACCTTCTTTTTAAACTTAAAAATGCTAACATCCATGGCTTGAATGATAAAAAACAGATCTTGCGTGTGTCACTTAAAGATCATGTGAAATAGGTTCGCCATCTCTGTTCTAAGGGCACCAAGTTCTACAGTCCATAATAAATAATTATAATTTAACATTTATAGAATTATTTTTTTTGTTCTGTTTTTGGCGGTAGAATTTGTTCTAAAACTGGGTACAGTGGAAAAAATGTTTGAGAAGCGCTGGTTTATAGTTTATGATGTAATAAAGTGTTACAAGACTTAAGAGTTATTAATTTAACATTTCACTTTAATATATTTAAAATATATATATACATTATATGCAATACATTTTTCATTAATTCAATTTTGGGGAAGACAATGTTTCAAAATTATGAAAATATTATTGATTAAAATTTACTTAGTATTAAATATAATTAACAATAAAAAATATCTGTTATTATTATACTTTTATTACTTACAGTATATTTGTTTGATTCTTCTAATGCATACTGTATACTTGTATCATATATAAGCATTTTATAATAAGATAATGCTAATACTACATTACGCACTCTAGATATTGTTTGTCTATCACCAATTTCAACAACCTATAAATAATAATATTAGATATTTTATTTTAATAATATATTTAATTAAATTAATAAAATACTTGTTGAAGGTCAACTTCAAATCCAACAGGATCTTTATTGTCGTTTGTTGGCTCAATCCAAATATAACCATTGTTACCAAGTATAACACTAACTCCAGCTGACAAGTTATGAAAATGATTTTTACTACGTTTTATTAGATTAGATTGTACTTTTACTAGTACTCCTTGTCCTAACTGTTAAAATAAATTTAAATTAAATATAAGTTTTGTTAAAATATGCAATTATATAGTTTCTTACCTTGCCATACTTTAAACTTCGCATATGTAATGATAAAGAACCATCCGCAAATACCGAATGAACTTCAGCGCTAATTAAGTCACCTTCGCTTAAGTAACTTCTCATTGATTGTTCATCTTCCATACCTCTTCTTCTCTAAACATGAAAAACATAATTTTATAGAATAAGTGACATCACTTTGTATTATTTTTTAAAAATTATAACTTACTAATTCTCCTCCTGGTAGTTGAATAGATGTTAGCAATAGCACAGCATCCAGTCTAGCATTTATATCTACTTTCCAACGTTTATGCACCAGTTCTGTGATACGGCCAATTACTACATCACCAATCTCTCCATTATATCGACACCGCAATGGACTAACTGTGACTAATTTATTAATATTCTGTTCTACTCCTGCAACAGTTGCTTTTAATGATCCCGCCGAAACATAAGTTCCATGACCTCTATACAAGTAATAGTTTAAACAATTTATTAAAACAACTATAAAATAATAGATTAAATAATATAATATAAAGTATAAACAAATTTTAGGTAGTAAGTAAGAGCAGTATTAATAGTTAAATATAATTTTTCCTTAAAATAATGAAAACAATAAAAATAGGTACCAGATATCTATTATTTAAATTAATTTAAAAGATCCAAATAGAAGAATTTCCATTTTTTTTTTTGCGTTTAATGTTGCAATATTAATAGAATTAACTGTGTCACAACTTGTAAAGATATTATTAAGAGAAAGTTTATAATTCTTTTAATATTATTAATTTACCAAAAAAAAAGTTATGTTAGTAAACAAATGTTAACCTCATGAATCCTGTCTGATCTCTGATTTTTTCACCAGGAGTAAAAATAATCGGCGGATTGGATGAAGGTTTCAGAACGGCATGCCTGGTTTTTTTTGACGCTAAGCTTATGGAAATGTTCATGATGATGGCTGTGGCTCTTTTCACGTTCGACGCAAAATTCAGCGTAAAGAATTAGATTCAAACGTAATTCATATTTTCGTCACGATGTCTGTCTATACTTGTATTATAATCATAATTTATATGTCCGAGGTCTGAGGTCTGATATAAAAATTCAAATATTATCAGGCGTGAAACGATGGCGGTGATAAGGATAACACTCGTGTTTGGGGATTGAATAAAAAAGAAAAACCGCGCGACTCCTTGACCGTCCTGGAAGCTATGGAAGAAAAAACCGGGGAAGTTGTTTTATGTTTTGAGTGTATTTACTATTTAGTGTCCTCGTGAATCATCAAACTCATCACTACCTATAATATTGAAAATCAAAAATGGATGTGTTCAATTTAAGTTTAATAATTACTAATTAATCAATTCATACAAAAAACAGTTCTCAACGAAAATACTCTGTGTCAGTACTCAGGTTCTATTATTTCTAAAGTCAAGTTTGATAAAATAAATAAATTATTATGTTAGACTTTTGACATCCAATATTCCAATGGATATTTATAATAAATATCTAATTATATCAATAAAGTTTATTAATTAGGTATCATACATATTCAACAGTAGGTACTCAGCTATTATAGCCTTTAAGTGGAAAAATGTAGGTATTGGTTTTGCTCACGGTGGTCTGGCTATTTCATAAACTTGTGAATTAGTTTTTAATGTTTTTTGTGTTCCTATTTGTTACATTATAATATCCATAAATTATAATCTATGGTGAATGTCAGAAACAATTAACAATTCAAAAAAAAAAAAAAACGATAAATGGACATTTTTCAAAAACTGAACACAAGTGTATAATAAATAATAAGATGTACTCGTAAATTTCTTTCCTTTGGGGTTATTTTGATATACAATAATATAATATCGATACATCTATTGTTTTAATCCATTGTATAGCACATAGACTTATAATATTGTAAGTCTAGATATAGCATTCCCTCAGGCCTCGACGGCAGTGTCGGTCTGGCTTATGATTCAAAAAAACAAAAAAAGGTTTTTTAAGAGGACGTTGTACTCGCATGTATTGTCTCTGTTTTACACACGTACGAGTGTTCGACATAGCAAATTTTCATTCACCAGTTTCAAAAGTATGTTTTTAGTTTTGATATTAGAGTGAACTGACCTATTATACAATTTAAAGGTAAGATTATTATCTAGGGCCCCACTTAGTCTTTTAATGATATTATTATTTTTAAGTAAGTTATGATCATTTTAAAATGTTGAATTTCAAAAAGGTCACAACTTACTTAAAAATAATAATATCAACAAAAGCCTACGAGGGGCAGATAGTAATTTTTCCTTTAAATTATATAATAGGTCAGTTCACTCTAATATCAAAACTAACAGCATACTTTTGAAGCTGGTGAACGAAAATTTACTGTTATATCGTACGTGTGTTAGACGGAGACAACACATGCGGGTATAGGACGTCCTATTAAAATATAAAATATACAAATTTAAAATAAAACTTAATAATATTAAAATATACCTAGTAAATAAATGATATATTAAATACTAGTATTTATAATCAATAGTTCAATGTTTACAAATTGATTCGATTGGAATCGGGAATAAAGTTAATATTTTTTTCCATTTAGGTATGGGCCCCTATAATATATAAAATGTCCAGGGGCCCACGGCGATTTCCGGGTAGCCGGGTGGGTCAGCAGACCGACACTGCACTGTGCCGTACAAGCTTACCAGCAAAGAGTCAATTTTTACGTAAGTTTTTGCGGTGAGTGATTTAAAATATAAAACATGTATTTATTTCCACAGAAAAGCTGCTATCTGCGTGACGTAGCGAATATCTTAGCACAATGCATAAAATACGTTGAACACCCTTGAGATTCACGATTTCACATATACATTTTTATTCAATTTATTTGCAACATTGCCAGGAATTTTTATTTTTAAAGTAATTTTTGATATTAAAATGATTGATAATAATTATTAGAACATTAGAAGATATTGAACACAAAGGAAAAGAACTATATAATTAACCGCCTTAAATGCAAACAATAAGTATAAATTAAATCAAATTTATACAGCAATTAAATTTTTAACTCAAATTGATCACATATTTGAAAACAAAATTATATTTTAATAACCATAATTATGCATTTATACAACCATATACTTGATAACGTTATAACAAGTTTATCGCGGAATCGTTTTACATTCAATTAAAAAAATTAAAAAAAATTTGTATGATGAAAATTGCGAAACCGGATAAATAAAAAGGTAGGTATATTTTACAGAGCAGTGTGTCACCTGATCGCCCACAATACACGGTTATAGAATAATATATTATTATTGAATTCTAGAACAAAAATTAATACATAATTTCAATATTATATATTAATTACGATAAAATACGTAAGTTAACATTATTATTAAAAAGATCTTTAATTATAGCATAATGTTTATTAATCTTTGTAAAAATAATCAAAACAATAATATTCAACTCAGTGATAGTTGATGATGTATCCAAAAGCTACATGTAAACTACTTGTTCAGTATAGTCCTATGCGGCTCTCATTATCTTTGCATTTAAGTCTTAATATACTAAGCCACTAAGGATATTTTAATCAACATATTATATCGTTTCATGGTGATCATATTACCATAATCGGTTACTTCTCAATCATTGTGGATAATATTATTATAGTCATGATCCTTGTGGTTTATATATAAACGTCATCAGACATAATATTTGTCAACATTTTAAATAGATAGATTAGATTATTAAAAACTTTATAGGGAAATTTATTCTGTGTATTTAATGCTATAGTATCCTAACAGTCCTAACTACTACGTCTTTATATCGTTAAACATAAAGTGATTAAGTCATGATGAGTTTATACATTTTTCAATTTAAGCCTAAAAAAGTTTCATGTCACATGTTTTTCTTCAATTTTTTATGTTATAAAAGCGTAAATAGAATGTTTATTAGGAAGTTACAAGTAACAATAACTTGATATATATACAATATACTCATTATTTTAAACAAGTAATTTTGAGTAATTAATGATAGTATGATACCTAGTGTCCTAGTAGCTAGATAATTTAGTGTAGGTATTTTTACTTAACCGAGTTATTGAATTACTACAGCAGCTAATTACGGAAGTAAGGATTTTTAAAGAAGTGGTGGAATTCTATAAACATTTAACACGTACAATCCGGGTAAAAAGTGAATTTGGCTATTTGAAATGATTGTTGGATAGACATCATTGTACAATTATTATTGACATTTTTGTTATTTTAAGTTGGGTTTACTGTAGTTACATTGTCTTTCGTGTCGTGTTTTTTTTTATCGTATTCTGATTGGCCATTGCAATTGTGGTTGATTTAGTGTTATGTCAATAATGCTTTTGACCTATGAAAAAATAATGAATAATGCTGTTCATAGATTAAATATGTAATTTCATCCAAATTTGAACTTAAAATGTCTATAAAAATAAATTGTATTTAAGTGTTTTAAATATTTTTACATATCTGTAATTTTATAATAGACTCCTTTATCAATCCAACTTTCTTGTTTTTGATCTTGCTACTTTTCCATTTTCTGAAAATCTCCACGACGACTGAAAAGGAACTGGTGTACAGATCTTCTTAATAAGCAAATAACTAATAAAATAAAAACAAAATATCATTGGTTAGCTTCTTTTGTCACGTTTTCTACGTAAATAATCTCGTAGTACATATTTTTATTGTACTCTAGGGTACAGATTGTATATTTATTTTTATATACAAAAAAATATCTGTAAAAGAATAACTTATGCAAAATGTTGTATGTGATTTTTAACCATTTTTACCCAATGAACAATATTTTATCAACATTTATAAAAAAAAAAAAAATTTAAATAAATGGAAAAGCTTAAATTTCTTTTAAATTTATTGTGTTTATTTCTCGACCATTTCTTCTTACAACAAAAGAATAAATCAGTTGATATGTTATTAAACGAAAAAGAAGGTTCAACATGATATGATATTTGATTGTTTTACAGCTACGGTTTTGGCTTCCTTTACTTTTAAATCGCCTGCAAGAGCCAAGTTCATTATTGATATTGCTTCGACGACATGCCATTTGTGACATCTGAGTTAGGTCCCATATAGGTATTACGGATATAATTATTACAGTTAGTAACCTATACTAATTGGGTTCTAGATTATTTTAGGTACTATACTAGATAAGATTAATTGCATATACGCTGAAGGCTAATAATTATCAGAGATGTTATTTTACTTTGTACCTAATAAACTTTGTATTACGATTGTAGGTAAATATAGGTTATATTATTATGTATGCTGTTCATCATAATAAACGATGTGCAGAACCAGAAGAATTGATATAACTGGCATCGTATGGTCCTGTATGGTTTTATGGTAAAATAAAAAAGATGACTATTACGCTCAGTGTTGGGAAATATCTAGATAAAAATTATTTATCTTTTATCTCATCTAGATAAATGTCTGATCGGTTATCTTTATCTTCATCAAGATAAAATTCTAGTTATCTATGAGTACCTATCTAGATAATTGATTTAAATGGACTAAAATAAAATTTGAAAATTTTTAATTTTTACATTTTTTCTGTACACCGTATATTCATTACATAGAAATTAAACGTTTAGTAAAATTTATTATTATACCATATTGTATTTTAAAAATAATTAATGTTCATTGTAAGTCTGGAGTTTTATATAGTAAACTTTGAGAAGACCCAAAAATAAAAACGTGTTATGGGCATGTAGTAAGAACAACTAAAATAGCATTAACGAAAACATCTATCCCTGCTATGTACCACCGTATGATGATAGTCTTATTAGCTGATATCCGTTTTATAGAATTGTGTACAAAGTATGAAACAAATAATTAAAGTGGAGTCGAAAATATTTAACATAATATTTACACTTGAAAACCGTTTTCTTCAAATAAAACTAAAATTTTAATACAAAATAATAAATAATATAGTTGATTGCCCTGAAATAATTCAAAACATAAATTTTAAAATAAATTCAAAAAATTGTCGAGAAAAAAACTTATTTTATTTAAAAAATGGAACCATATCATATATGTCAAACTCGCCCTCAAATATTCTTATGTTGGCTGGAAATTATGTTAATAATTTTGATTTTTTTTAATACATCCTTAACAGAATTTTCTGTTCAAATATTATGATATATCAAATAAAATAAACTATGAAGTCTTTTTGACTGTTTTTTTTCAGATACCTTTGATTACTTTGTATTTTTGTGTAGGTACCAGGCACATATACAGGTGGGAGTTTTTGGAGTTCAACCCCCCCTCCCCGAAAATTAATAGTTGTATAGCTTATTTATATCATAATCATTCATCGATAAATATTGATTATTATTCATTGAACATTTTTTTATAAACTTCCTCCGAATTTTTTTTGTATACATGCCTGATTGGTACCTTTTGATTTATATTTTATAATTGTTGTAAATCAATACATATATTTATATATATATAATAATATGTATGTATATTATAGATACCTATCATAGATATAAATATTTTGTATTATATTACCTATCTATAGAAAAAAATGTAAATTGGAATTATATTTATAAGATTACTATTATTATTGTTTTGAACCGATGATAATAAACTAAATACCATATTGTCGATATTTGTTTGACATTTGACAAGCATAATAATTATAATTTGTAACAATTTAATATTTTATAAAATCTATTAGAACTCCCTCAATAATCAGTATTCAGTATTAGACACTATTAGTATATTTTGTGACTGTGTTATTGTTTTATTAACGTTATTGTCATTATTGACCATTTTTGTCAGTCTGTATCTTGTGATTTGTGACATGTGTGTCGTCGTTGATGAATTTTTTGTAGAATTGCACACAGTTACAATTTTTATTTTTATTTTGTTAAGTTAATTATTTTAACTATGAAACGGTTTGTCCAAGTTCTAAATTTAAATGAGTTTAAAAAAGTAAATTTATTTTAAAATGTTTTAAATTACCTAGGTAGGTATGTATTTTTATTTTTATATTATACCTGTAAGATGTAGTATCCTGAATATTTTGAAAATTAAACATGAAGTTATCTTAAATTTATCTAGATAAAAATGTACTAATTTTTATCTTAATCTAGATAAAATTTAGTTTTATCATCTTTATCTGTATCCAGATAAAAACGTGCATAGTCATCTTTATCTTTATCTAGATAAATTATTAGTTATCTATTCCCAAACTCTACGCTATAGTTGAATTCTAAATGTTATTTGGTAAGTAATACACAAATATTTTTTACCAATATGCTTCGAAAATAGGGAGTTGCAACAAATGTATATAAAGGTATTTAGGTATGCTAAAAATTGTCAAGAAATGGTTGTTTGCATACAACAGTTTTCGTTGAATTGATCGCATCCAAATGACGTGACCGTGCAGTACTTCTTCAAAAATATTTAAAACTCAAAGAGTTTAGTAAGTACTTACAATTATTCAATACTATTTGATCTTGTGCACTTCGCTGCCTATTAAAAGTGCAAACTATAATATAATGTTTTATTTTATATAGCTGATACCGTCTACTTCGTTATTTGATTATTCAACCAATATTGTGTTGATATGGTGACAATATGATTTCTAAGAGAATCGACTTCATCTAAAGAAATCAAGGACAATTGAGAGCAGAAGAGAACATTCATTTCAGAGATGCCGTAGTTAATAATGGTAATATAGAAGCTTCTAATATTGGCCAGCACGTTATATTGCCGTCGTCATTTACAGGATCCCCCAGATACATGAATAAAAAAAGTCAAGGTTAGGTTAGGTTACAACTGTATACATGATACAGTTTTAGATCTAGCAGCAGTGTTCTTCTATGGAATATTAATACAGTATTTGTCATTTCCAAATGGAAACAGTAGAGGATATTGAAGTGGCACTTAAGATCTCTGCATTTCAGAAAGTCGATCATCACTCGCATTCACGATATCTCGGGAACCTTTGTTTTCATTTATCAAAAGAATAGTTCCTTCATCTACAACTATTACCGCATTATATCGACCTCGATGCTTGTTAGGTGGTTTCACATCAGCATGAATAATAGGTTTAAAATCATTTGTTGGTCTATTTTCGAAATTGTATTTAAAATTTTGAATATACATATTATGATCGTGAAGATATGTTTGGAGAGCGTCGATAAGATCGATTTGCAAGGTTGGGTTAAAATTTTAGCGCAAGGATAACTGATCTGCATGAGAAAAAAATATATTTGCGAAAATTCGTGTTGTGCATCTTCAGCTGGAAGTAAATTACCGATTAAATGATAAATTTGCCCATGTACTTTAAAAGTGGGCATAAAGTTTCCCTTCCGAATTTCTTTTGCATTAAATGAAGTCATTTTAAAAAGTGTATTATATTATTTATATTGTCTTGAGTGATTTAAGAAATGCTTTGAGGATGGATGTGAGCCTGATATAAGTTCTTTAAAAACTGATGTTTGTTTCGGAATTTTAGTAATATTTACTTTGCCGCCACTATAACACAGTCCAGGAGCTTAAGCCACCCATTTTTTTTGCTTGGCATAAATTGCATATTTTATCCATTCTTCCAATATCAATATCATTTAGCACAGCATATTCAAGAGTATAATCATAAGAACGCAGAATTCAATAAATGATGTTGCCTGCGAGTTCTATTCCTTGCTGATCGTGCATTTTGCTGTGCTAATTGTTGAGACCGTTCAACACTCGATTCCCTAGCATGGTTTTGTTCAATGATCACTTGTTGAGTAGCCAACCTATGCATATTTTCATCCACTGTTTCATTGCTGTGCAAAAGTCACAGCCGCTTTGCAGTAGTAGTCTGTTGAGAAATCTGAGTTCTTTTTCTTGGTATTATAGTGACGAAAAATATAAAATAAAGAACGTAGGAAATTAAAACTTAACCAAACCGTATCTTGTAATCAAGAAAAATAAACGTAAGGTGAATATTTAGGTACCTATAATAATTTATACCTGCTTCTGGTATGTAAATCGGTTAAAATATATGTCAAAGGACTTACCGTAAAATTACTTCATAAAATGCAAACAAATACATTTAGATAGATGAATAGGTGATGTGTAACGGGAAAAAAAATGATATAGCCGAAACAAATTAAATACTCTTAACACGTTCAGAGCCACGGTTTATTTTTAATAATAATTACCGTATCTACGCAACGGAAGCCTTCAAATATGAATAATTTTTCCCATTTTGCAAAATTTTTCACTGATA
Organism: Aphis craccivora; assembly: GCA_009835225.1. Taxonomy (NCBI): domain Eukaryota; kingdom Metazoa; phylum Arthropoda; class Insecta; order Hemiptera; family Aphididae; genus Aphis; species Aphis craccivora. Next base: position 99,243 of record VUJU01000178.1, on the reverse strand, counting down.
CTTCGTTCCTATTGGTCCCAGGGTAATCTTATTTATCTTAAAGCCTTCCTCCATAAATGGACTATCCAACACAAAAATAATTTTTCAATTCAAACCAGTAATTCTTGAGATTAGTGCGTTCAAAAAACAAACAAACATATTCTTCAGCTTTATAATATTAAGTATAGATTAGCGTTCAATAATTAACTTATATTGTACCTAAATTAATTCAGGACCTAACCAGTTCAACATTTTAATTTCGAGTCCCAACTTCAATGCAACTAATTTAACAAAGTTATTATATTATTTTTAATTACACCCGCTAGCATGTATAATTTTGCTATTCATATAAATGATTAAATTTAGAATAAATCTAACAAAAAGTATACATTGTATTTTGTCAAATTCTTATCTTTTTTTCCAGTAGGTGCCTATAGATTTTTTTTCACGTTGTTGGGTAGGGTAAATAAAATATGTTTTCATCGGTTAGGTATTATAGTATTATGTGAAGTATATTGTATGTATATTATAATATATATTTTATGATAATATGAATAAAACATATATTATCTCGGATATTTTGAATATCTTGTGTAATGTGTGCATATTATGTTGTAGTAGTGTAATACATAGGTTGAACTATAGCGCGGTGGCGCGTTGTTGATGATTATATTATAAGTACGCGACAGACATACATAATATTTTGATCTTAGGTTTTAACTTAACTAATTATTGTAGCTATCTTACGTTAAAGTTATTTAAATATTACAATTGTCTGTTAACAAATATTTATAATTATATTTATTTAAGTACTGGCTACTTAAGTGTCAAATATAAGAGGTTTTAAAAACTAAATACTATATATAACAACACATAGGAGAAGTACTATAAGTAGATAACAATAAAAAATAAACACCATGAACTTTTCAAAAGAAAATATTAATCTGAAATATAATATGGTACTCGTAATTTACTAAGTACCTATACTATACATTCTATGAAAATAGATTTTGTAGATAAATGTACCATGATATTTTAAAAATAAGTAATTATACATATATATATATATATAATGTATTCAAACTTTATAATTTTTACTAATAAAGGTACAAATAAATAAATATAAGACTAAATATCATATTTCATAATAAATATAAATCATTATTAAGGACAGTTTCGTAATTTGGTCATGAATGTGTGTAGAAAAAATTGTTATACATTTTACTTATTACTTCCTCAAAAAATGTTTATTTGCATCATACCTATACACCTCAATACAATCATCAACCATGTTTAATATAATTGCATGTATAAATATGTGCATATATCATATTATATGGAAACAAATAATTACATTAGTTAAATAATCACATACAATTTTCGATATAGTTATACATTATACTATAATGATTATATGTCCGACATTACAGATATACTTCGTCGCTTTGTGATAAAGTAATACTCAACTATAATCAGTATATTATTTTTACATAGTAAAATATAATACATTTGTGCAAAAGTGTTTATTACAAAGTAATATAATCTTAGTTTTATACAGCTATTATAGGGGATTTGGGTTTTTGTATTATTTTTATAAAATCTACGATAGTAGTGCGATTTAAGTACATAAATGTGGTGTGCCAGTTTTTAAAAAGAAGTGAGGGGAAAATACGAAACTCCCCCACTGGTAATTGAGGCATTGAATTTGGGGACTATTAAGTCTTTACGTTAGGAATGTTATGGATAAATACAATGGTATCAAGAGGCAAAAGTTTACGAATACATATATATATATATATATATATAATTTATATTAAAAAAAAAAAACAAAAAATTAAAATTCGTAATAGTACCTAATAATAATAAGTAAATTTTGTTTTTTATAAATAAAACGCGAGCTGCATCGGTGACAGCTACAAGTTGGCTACCCCTGGAATATAATGCCATGATATATGCATAATACATACCTACCTAGTTTAATAACACAGAAACTACTCAAACAAATCCTTAGGTTGCACAACTAAGTTTGTAAAATAAAATAATCAGATTAATAATTTAAAAAAGTAGGGTACTTCTGATTTTCTAAATAAAAGTGTTTACTAACTCTATATTATAAAATTCTTCTTATATTATGGCATAAAAATTTAATTATTTAAAAATATGGTTTTAAGTTTACTTAGAAATTTCAAAAAAGCTGAAAATCGGAAATGCTTTTTATTAAAAGATAAAAGGGGTTGAGGATAATTGGTGAATCAAGAATCAGGATGGATGATAAATATTTTTAAACATAATACTTCGCAAACTTTTTTTTTTTAGTGATGTAAAAATCAAAAATTAAAGTTCGTTAATATAGAAAAGTTGAAAGCTGATGTTTATGTTATACTTTGCTCCAGATGTCCATAGAGTTTTCGAGGGAGATATCATATGTTTGAAAACTAAGCAAGTGAACCGTATAGTTATACTGTAATTTTTATATAAAATATAAAAATCTTACTTATCTGTTATTCTATATACTTATTGATTGAACAATTAGAATTGATGCGATAGGAATAAATTCAGGAAAAAAGTACACAATACAACTGAAAATTTAAACGAGTATAAGAAACTGTCTGCCATTGCTACACGTAGTGGTGGATGGTAACTGATAAGTTTGGGTAGTGTGTGATGATGAAAAGATGACAAAAAAGAGGCATACAGTGGTTATCAAAAAGATTTGCGCTCCCGAGTACAATTTCTTTCTTCGGGAAATGTCTTTTTTTTTCGGCAACCCGTTGCTTAGACAGCAAGACTGAAAGTAACAAATTTATCGTTAGATGACTATAAAATATGTGCCACTTTGTTATTGACGGAATAATGATAGTATCGGTGTGTTTGTTTCTTTCGTCGTGGATATATTAATTTAAAGGATGTCGCGGTTAGGACCGGGTATAGGGTATAGGTACAGGGTCGCGACCGGTGTACCAACAATTATTATATTTTATCGTATTTAAAATAAATAGTGTAATTTATAATAATAATAATAATATTTAAAAAAAAAAAAAGAAACAATATAAAAGGTAATAATATGATTACATGGTGAAATAAATCGGTCGAGTTCAGTCTTACAGAGCACAGTAACTATGTAGGTAAGCGTTATTTTTGCATCACCGCCACCAATCGGAAAAGCTCGACGTCCGCGGTTTTTCAATAGCGCTGTCGTGTCCGTCGTTCGGTGGCGGGCACTCATCGTCGTCACTCGCGCACGCACCACATACACAAATCCCCGCTCCACCGCAACGCGCGTGTTTAAGTCCGGTATATGTGTACCGATCGTACGTCGTCGTCGTCGTCTTCGCTGAGATCCAAACGTTCCAAACCGTCAGGGAGATATTCATATTCATTGACAAGGTACGGGTATTATTTTTCTCGATATTTTTCTAGCGCGCCGCAGTAGTTAAGCGATTAATGTAGTTGTGACAGGCAGCTGTTGAATATCATTAGATTTGTCGATGCGTATGTTGATATGAAAAACATGTTAAGTGTCGGATAGAGTCGTGCCTACGGATTTTACACGAGAAATTATTGTTTTTGTTAATATTTTTTTTTTTTTTTTATGACATATTATGTGACTCATATCTTATAATATAATAATTATTGTGTTTATTTGCAATTCATTTGTAGTACTTTAAATTTTATAACGTATTTATTGAGTTTATTATAATATTTATAGTTTATAGGAATTTTATCATAATTATTGTTTTTATCGTCATGGAAAGTATATTTTTTCGTTTTTTAATATTTTTTTTATTGCCGTACAAATGGATTTACATTGTACATAAGTCATAAGTGTGCACGCGAACATGAGTATATTATATTCGAGTTAAGTTTTTTCAATGGAGTATTTAGTTTTAAAAAATGGTTAGGGTGACACTAAAATTTGAATATTTTAACTGTAAATCTAATATTATACTTTAGGCGAACAACTAAATACACGATGCGTGACGAGGGTAAATTGTTTTCACAGCACTAAAAAAGTTTTCTATTGTTTGTAATAACTATTTCGTTAGTTAATAATAATATTTTTTTACTTACACAATTTCACAATTTATTACCTAAAATTAACTATTATAAAATGTATTAAGTATTTATTTATTTATAATATACTCACAAAGGGATTTATATTAATTGTCCATATTGGTATAGTATATAAGTATTGATATAGTTGATATTGTCTTTATACTATGGTTTATGAGTATATAAGTGCAAAGCCGTAACTGGAGCGAATTTACTGGAGGAGTTTTAAATAAAATAATATTTCCATTATTATAATTAAAGTAATTATATAAATAAAATGTATTAATAACTATAATTTTTTTTTTTTTTGGGGGGGGGTTGTATAGGTGCCTATATATCATTTATATTTTTTTAGATTGATATATTTATAATATATTGCAGAATGTAAGCAGTACAAAATATAGTAATTATCAACAGAAATTGGTAATATCTAATTATGTTTGAATTATTTTGCTTTGTATAGCTGCATATTATATTGTATGATTTATTTGTTAGCTAAAACTTTCATGTAAAATATAATTAATATGATAATTATTTCTATAGTTGCTTAAAATGTATTCAAAATTATGCGTATGGTATTTAATAATACCATAAAAATAATAAAAATTATTGTTATAACAGAGTATTTTTCTTGTCAAAACAATATCCATATAAAATATTCAATTTGCACCGCTATACATTTTTTAGTATTATTTATGTATATAAAGCGTCGAAAAAATATGATTTTGGATAAAATATACTAAGTACGTATTAATATAAAAAATACCATTGAAAAAGTATGGGAAATACGATTTGTATTTAATACAATTAAGGTGATTTACCAAGTGTTCTAATAGAGAATGCGCTATAAAACAATAATATAATAGTATAGTAGACCGGTACACGTCGACTAGAATTGAATTCACTGCCATAAGGTGAACACTGAACATAGAAGTCCATTATTTAGTAGGTGGTCTATAGTTTATACAATTGAAATAAAAAAATAAAGTGTTTTTTTAAAAAAAAAAAAATGTCGAAAAGAAGATAATAAAATGATATCATTTTATTCAACAATAAAGGCTTGTATAATATATATATGTAAATACAATTTAAAAAATAATATAATACTCCATATTGAATGTATGTAATAGCAATAAGTACTTTCGTTATATTACTTAAAATACGCGCATCATATTTATTTATTTAACATTTTTTATTTATCATCAGTGTATAAAGTTAAGTCATAACTATTAATATAATGTTGGTATTCAATAAATTGCATTATATGTTTTTAATGAGAATACAATCATACGAATAAAAGAAAATTGTGGATAGAATACAAATTTTTTTTTTTTGGAAATCAGAGTTGTATTATTGTTTTACATAATATTTATTTATATGAAAATAATAATAAATAATGCAATTTTCCAATTCTTATAGCAGAGCATGGTGTAGTAAAGATATATTTATTTTGTTAAAAAAAATTGTGTTGATGTAAATCTTGATAGGTACTCTGTCTAAAATATCCCATCTTTTATTTAATTCATTATTTATTAAAAACACTTGGTGTAAGATGTTCGCTAATGAGATAAATAAAATGTTAAATTAATATTTTGTACATTTATAATTATCATCTTACATTAAAATAAAACATTTTTGGATGCAATGTATTATGGTAATTTATCTTAATAATATGATACACAGCTTAAATGTTTTAAAATTATTATTATTTATTTACTAATTGGTCACTACTCAGAATTTGTATTATGCATTTGTTTACTAATTAGACACTAAACAGTGGTATTATTGAAAAGTATAAATATTTTGAATTTATAAGCCAAATTAGTGAAATTGTATAAATTAATCTTATTATAAAAATTAAACCAATAGTGTTTACATAAACTTAAAAATAGAAGCTAAAATATTTTAGGTTTATTTCCATAAGCTGTTAAGAATGAAAGCTACCATTTAATTAACTCTTTAGTTTAAAAGTCTATCTAATGCCCACTTCATCATTCACAATATTATTTTTATTTAAATAATAGTTCTTAGTTTTGTAGTTATTTTTTGTATTGTTAAGATAATAAAAACTTTTAATTTACACATTACAAATATTTTGACTTCTTCCTATTTACAGAACCAAATTTTAAATGTCTAATAAATGGTCTACTAATAAAAAATAATAATAATAATATCATATCAACTAATTAGTGAGATTATAAGAAAATTTAATTTGATTGCGAAGCAATTCAAATTATTCTATTATTTACATTTTTTGTTATTCTTCGAATAATTATTTCTGTTTTTCTTTATTTTAAGGCGGATTCACCTTTGACTCATCATGATTTATTGGAAATGCTCTTAAAATGTCACTCTTTTAACATTTTGATAAATTGTTGCAAGACATTTAGTTGTAGATATAAATGAGCAATTCAAATATAGAGGGTGGCCGAATAATTGAAACTTACATCTTTTAAATCCAATTTGATAGAACAATATATATGTAAACATAAGAAGAGAAATAACCCCAGAAAACTCAAAATAATATTATGCATTAGATTTTTAAATTATTAAATTATATATTCTTAGAGTTTATTATTTAGAATCAAAATCAAATTCTTAATTTCAATTTTAAATTTTCTTTCAATAGTCAATCATAAAGTTCACCGTTAGAGACCCAGTTAGGGATAATGAGTTAAATAAGTATAGGTAATTAACTTTTAAACATTTTAATATTATATTGTATCCTATTTGAACTATTTTATTAATTTAAAATTGAATTTTGTCAATAAATCTTCTGTTTGTGTATGGCTTTTTCTTTTAAATATCAAACTACCAACTAAAGTTTTTTTGAGATTAACACCGAGCCTGTTTGATAGTTTCTATTAATCCAATTTTTGCCAAAATTATTTTTAATGAGTAATTGTGTACTTCGAACTCCAACATATTATTCAACAATAATACTATGTGTTTTAAAATGTTATTAAAATTTTGGTCAACCACTGATAAAGAATATATTGTACTGTGGTTGCTAATGTACGTGATGAAAAATAATAGTATAGATAATAGTAGATAATATATATATATATATTAGTTTAAAATTAAAATAATTTATTAAATATATTATAGTCATAAATATGATGAAATAATTAAACATTTTTTTAAAAATAACAACGTTGTAGGCTTAAAAATATGTAACGAGAAAGAATAATACATAATATAGGTATAACCATACGTCGATTTTATTGATTAACATAAGAAAGTTCTTAAAAAAAAAAAATGAATTTGTAATAAAATTCCTTTAAAAATTTGATACACAAAATATATTTTGATTCAGAGTATTCTTACTTGAGATTTTAAAATCAATTAAATATAAAATTTTTGGGCAGATATTGAAGTCATTTAAAATGCCAAAAGCAAATATTATTTCCGTTACTACGCTTAATGAGCAAGGATCAAAACCTGCAATAGAATCTTGAATCAAATAGACTTTCTTTATAGAATTTAAAAATGTAAATTGTACAAAATAATTGTTATATAAAAAGGAAAAATAATTATAAAATCAAATTATAGTTAAATTCTAGATACAATCTATATAGAGAATTAAACAAATTTTAGATTCTAAGTTTAGCGATGAATGTATTGACTTTACAAAGATGTTTGTTTTTAATACAAGGTTCTTATGAATTATTCTTACCGAAATCTAAAAATATATAAAATAAATGGGCACAATTTATTTTTTATAGACATTTAAAATTCAAATTTGCAAAAAATTAGGTATTTAAATAAAGTATAACGATTTTAGTTATTTTTTTAGAGTAAGTACAACAATATAGATGTATTTTGTGGTACCCAATGGACAATACGAAAATTATTTTTATCCAGTTTTTTTTTATACTTTGAACTAAATAAATCTATCTTTTATATGTAGGTGGATCCTTAGAAATATCTTTAACAACATATGTTATTTTGAAGTTAACCGATACTGATATATTTGTTAATACATAGGCTGACAAATCATCTTCGCTCAGAATCCTTTTTTGTGTGCAATGATTTATTATTGAATTCAAATTTAACACATATGTTAAGTAAAATAGTTACCTACTACTCAATGACGAGGTATACTTGAAATCTATTATACAACAGAGCGGTACCTACTTGTCCTATTTCTTTTTTGTTAAGAATGGATTTTTAAAGTCATTAATAATTATATTTATAAAACCTTGTGGCTTGCATATTATACATTATATTATTGCTAATCATTTTGTGTTTTAACTTTAAAGAACCAAATTAAAAAAAAAAAATTTCTAAGTCTCAAATTGAATGACACCTTTCAAAAAAATATTATATAATTAAAGTTATGTATTATAATTTTTTTATTTAGTGTGTAAATTAGAAATTATAGTTAAATACGAAAAGAGAAAAATAACAAATATTAAAAATATTTAATAATTTCTTAAGTCTAAATAACTTGTATAGTTTGTATAGCCAATGTATGGTTAAATAAAGATACTATAGTAAATATAATATTTATTTGTTGAGATGATAATATATTTTTGATGTTGATAGAGATATAGACGTTTTAAAAAGTAACAATAAGTGCCTGCGAGTTGTAGTAATACTTTAGACTATTTGGAAATAAAGTGGATAATGTTAAAAATCATATTAGTTTTATTGAAGTTACGGGTTTTTTTATTTTTATTTTTTTTTTATTTTAAATATTAAAATAATATACACTAAATTAAAGTTATATGTTGCATAAAAACTAAAAATTATTTATTAATTGTCATATAATAAGAATAGGTAGTGTGAAATAGTAAAGTTATGCCTATAATATCTGAAAGATTTTCTGTTTGATGGAAAAATGATGGATTAAATAAAAATAAAATTAAGTATATCGAAGTTATTATATCATTACCGTGTCAACAATATCCTTTTCCAACCTTAAATCGATTAAAATGTCAGTTTATAAAATTATACAATAAACAAATTGTTTGTATGGCCGACCTCTGTTTATTATTTTCACCGCATTAGCTATTATTGTAACTGTTTATCAAAAGTCTTTACTCAATAATTATGTTGGATAGAAGGGTTTCATTTTTTTTTGTATCTTATTGTAATTTGTATGTCATAAAATTGTTGATCAGCATATTATCATTTAGTCAAGTATTTAGCCAATAAATTATCCTTTATTTTACGTTCATGTAATTTTTTTTTTACATAATTTCATACTGTATGCATAGTAGATCATTAAACAGATTGGTTTATTGTAATATTCTTACACAAAATACTAAATGCTCTGCTAGATAATTTTTTATACGTTGTATCAAGATTATTTTTTCTATTAGAACATCTTTATATTAAATATAATATAGTACTTTTTTACTAAGGCCGATAAAGAGACAGTGAAAATTCTTCTCAGGAATTCATAATAATTTAATATTACTTATCCAACATGGATAGTTGTTAAATGTGAGATCACATCATTTTTTATATCAAATTATAAAAAAATTATTTATAATATTTTATAGCATTTTATCAATATTTATTAATAAATCATAATAAAATATGTATTATCGCTAGTAATAATTTTTAACTTTTTTTTTATATTTTAATACAAATATACAAATACAATATTAAGTATAAATACCCAATAACACAATATGCACAATAAGAAATGATTAAATGTTTTCCAAGGAAAATACATAAATTGGAGGTATATGATTAAGAAACCACCAGTTAGTGAAACTTAGGGTGGAATTAAACTAATACAAGTTTAAATGTCGATAAATTTGGATATTTGAACAAGAGAAAAGAGGATCTTTAGTTATTTTATTGTGAACAAAAAAATATGATTTGTATAGGGTCTTGAAACTTTTACAATAACGTATACTATTATACGTATGTGGTATGTATTATTATACAATGACATTTTAAACGTGTTAAGATTAAATTTAAGCTTTTTATACCACAAACTTATACACTCCATTCTACACAGTACGTTGATATTGACTTAACAACTAGTAATATTATTTGAAATAATTCTCTAATAATTATTATATAATTTAAATAATATAAATAAATGCGTTTGTTTTTGGAATAATTTATTTAACCTACCATATTACTAATGTATAAAAATAAATCACTTGTTCAAATATAAATGTGAAAAAATATACCTTAGAAATATCTAGGTTGACGACTGTCTCCATTTAGAATCGTTTTTTGTATACATCAACTACAGTGACCTTACTCAACAACGAAGTACGCTTAGAATGTACTATTCAGCAGAACGGGTTCTTTGTTTATTATTATTATTATTTAATTGTTAAGGGTAGTGGGATTATTTTTAGATGTGAGCCACAAATCACATTTTTGAGTTGTTCACAGTTTTTAAACATGATTTTATATTATGAAATTGTGTTAGGTATTATTGTTATTATTTTTTATTCGTATATTATACTTTGCATGTAAAATAGGTTATATTTGAGCGTGAAACAATGTAAACTATATATTAGTTTTAAGTACTGTAGTGTCTTAGCAAGAGAAGTGTTATATGTTGAGTGCTTGTTGCTTTGATTTTAAGTGTTGAACTTGCGTTCTGTCTATTAATTCTACACAAACATAAAAAAGTGATAAAAAAAAAAAATCAAGTATAATATATAAATATCTAATAGGTACAGGCTGCAATACGAGTATTTTACAGTCTCAGATAACTATTTTCAATTGAATCTCTCTACAAATTAATTAATTTAGTAGATAAAATAATTATAACTTTTCCTGTCAAAGAAAAATATTTCTTATCACAATTACTTTTTCCGAGTTATTTACTTTAATTTTTGTTTGGGGACATGGAGCGGTGCAGTGGATGCACCAGTTGTCCGACGGTACTGGCGTTAAGCTAGCTGATAGTTACCAATTCTCGGATGGGTGACCATCTGAAAATTTTAGCTACATACACGCTATGTCCTACCTAACCATCATCGAAGTAAAAACAGTATCTAGCTAAAGTCTTTCATAACATAAAAAAAAATTTTTGTTTGATTTTTTTTATAGTTATTTATATGATGTGTGTTTAAATCATACGTTTAATATTAGGTATTTTATTTTAATATAATTTCTTAAAAAAATTATATTTTTTCTCTGCTTTTAAAAATACATTTGTTATATTTGAAATTTAAAAAGAGTTATATGTTTATAAATAAGGTTAGATTAAAGGTTATGATTAATTGATTTTTTTAGCAAAATTCAGAAATATGATATTAACTTAAAGAGTTAACTATTAGCTAAAAGTTAGTTGTAGGGATTTGATTTTTAATTTAGAACTTTATACAGTAGTAATTTAGCATTATATTTTTAGTATTTTGATAGAAAAGGTTAAAGATTACTATTAGTTATATAATCATAATATTAGAGTTCATTATCTAGTAATTTAACTATTGTAATAATGTTAAATACTCGTATTTAAGTGGATTACGTTTTATAATTTATATTATAGGTACTTCAAAAATTGATTTATAAATTAACTATGTCAAATAAACGACGTAAAACACTATCCATACATATAAATATATGTATAATATAATATGTTATTATTTTGGAAATAAAAAATATTAAGTACACATACATTTATTAAAATATTCTGTTTTTCAATGGCCATTGCTGCTAAATACAACCTAATTACTATGTTTCTATGTAACATACCTATACTATTCATTTTTAGATTGTTAAATTTTAAGATAAAACTATTACATTTATTCAATTGATTGTGTTATTTTAAATTCTAAATAGTAATTACATACTATTATAATACATAAGTAATAATTATTTATAATTTATTTTAAATAAATGTAGATCTACGGTTGTACAAGAAATTTGGTTTTCAATGGTAAAACGGTTACATTTCTCATTGTATCCAATGCACCTAGTTAGTTTATCACTATTGAACGGGCACTTGAATAATTTGTCTTTCTGAACTATTAGGTCTGCAATTCGTTTATTTTAGAACGAATGTGTTTTATTATATTCATACATCGCAATCCAATTTCAATTCTCATCTCGGTTGTTTATCGTACAAGTGTATACCACAGTGAATTGTATAATATGTACAATACCATAAATTTAATCATAATTTAGGTTCGTTATATTAAAAATTATTAGAATTTCATATAGGTATGGACGATATGGTTCATTAAATATTTTTCGTTAATTACAATACAATAAAAATCACAGTTATATTTATGAATTTAGAAATTGTAAACTCATGGATCATTATAATTTGTTTCATTTCTAATGATATTTTAATTATTATTTATTATTTTATACTCTTAGATAGATTATATGATATAGTAGGTGATTGTGTTTGTTTCAAATAATTGAAAATAAGGAATGATTGATCTATATATGCTAAACTTTTATTGTTTTCATATGAAATGTATTGAATTTATTATGACCAACCTTTGATATAAATTTCAATTTGGAATTTACAGCTTTTGTATTTGTTTCAGTCATTAATGTTGTATAAACCACTATTGACATGATTTAGTGTACACTGGTTGTTAGATAAACTAATACACGTGCTGTAAAATATCGTTATATCACAGGAAAAAAGATACATGATACAACAGTATTTTCAATGCTATACTTATAATTTATCATTGTATGACCTTAACGTAATAATTATTAGTTCATAATGTCTTTAATGTGCTGATGAAGAAGTTTTTTATGTCAGCTTTGACAAATTGGTTTATATCATTAATAAATTCACTGACCCATCTTATAATATTACTCTCAGATTTATGATATTTCTATAGAGAAATCTCATTGAACATAGTTTATGGGCCATTTCATACAAAAATAACTTTTGATGACTCGATGTGAATAAATAATTGTTATTTTATAAGATTTATATTATATAAGATTTACTTTATTATTTAATTTTTAAATATGTATTGAGAGCTTTAAACCGTATTCTAAATATATTAAGATATATTCTGGTAATATTGCATTATTTTGTAGTTTTTTATTTTTATAGTATTGTGCGTATAAGGAAGAATATTATGATCGAACATTTTGTGTTTAACAAAATGGAGTTTCTTTGTTTGATATAATATCAATCATAATAGTTGTCTTGAAATATACAACCTTCTTCATAAGGTAAGTAAAGTTAATTTGGATTATAAAATAACAGTAAACAAATAATGAATAGTTTAAAAGTTGTTAATGGTACCGTAAGACGTAAGACGTTATATGAAATAAATAAAATATAATAATATCGAATGAGACAAATTAAGGTTAAAAATTATACTCCAAAAGTTATTATAGTATAATGATGAAAATATATAATAACAATTATTTATTCACATCGATGGAATACTTTATACGATAAGTTTTTTGTTTTTCTGAATTATTAATAGTATATAAATATATAATGGATAAAAAGTACATAATTCTGGTATGATATTGGAAAATTTAACTTAACTATGAATAATACAAAATAAAAACTTTCACTTGCATCAAACTGTAAAGTTTGAAGAAAAAAGTATAATCTAATTCATACCATGCATTGGATGTTCAGTAACTTTATTTTTATTTTTTTGAAAATAATTATATGTTTCTATTTAGATTTTATACATTAAAAAATAACGTAAAAATTCAAAGATAAACTCGTTTTCCCATTATGAGAACTTTGAGGTATGTATTCAAACTTGTTTACTTGTTCAATTAAGTTAAAAATTAATAAAAAAATGTTGTATATAAATATAATATTAAAACTATTTTAAAAGGTGTGGAAAAAGGTTAAAATACAAGAACTATCGTAAAATACGAGTATATAAGTGTTTTAATCATAACATTGTATATAAATATAATAAATAAAATCGATATAATATTAATTAATAAACGAAAAGTCAGAAAAAAAAACAAACTGTCGTGAGAGTGTATGACCGACAGGGAATTTATTGTTCTCAATGAATAACTAAGGAAAAAAGAAAATTAATTTATGAAATACTTCAATTGGAATAAAAAATGATTAATATTTGTATATTTTAATTTAACTTAATATAATGAAAACCTAACGATTTAACTAGATAATGGGTTATATATAAAATAATACCCATTTAAATTTAAAATGACATTAAGAATTTGAAATGATTTATATATTAAATAATTAAAAGAATATTAAGACTAATATAATAAATATAAAAAAACAATATAAGTGTTAGGTTCAAATTACAATTGAAAACTTTTAGAGTAGTTGATGTCTATCTGGTAGATTGAGAATTTAAAATATTGAGTATGCACTAATTTATAGTTGTTATTAAAAAAAAAAAAAAAAAAACGTATCTGATTATTATCGTATATTTGGTAAATTTTAGTCGATTATTACATGTTTGCATTTGTATGGGGGTAATACATGTAGGTAAATAAAGAATCAAGATAGCGATTGAACGGTATTATTATTATATATAAGTAGACATATTTTTTGGAATAAATAAATTCATACTATGATTTTTAGTATTTGTGTCAAAAATAGTATTGGATAATTTTAATTTGACTTTGGTGTATTTATTAATTATTATATTGTTTATTTTTGTTTAATATTTTCCACAACATAATTTTTAGGGTAGTTAAACAAACAAAGTTAACAATTTATAATAGAGTTATAAAATCATTGAAAAATATAGTTTTTATTTTTATTTTTTGTGTTATTTGATTATTTTGTGGCCTCGTGGGTGAAATAAATTGTACATAAATCAATTGATGATACAATTTTCCAATTCTAAATTTTTAATTAGGTTTTGAAAATATCGTTTTTGTCTTATTTGTATCAACGATTTATCTTGTTGCAATGAAAAACAATATTATTGACTATTATTATTTCTTTTTATATTCCCTTTATATATTGAGCTATAAGTATTTATTTTTCTGTTCTTTTGTTTTTCAAATAAAATACAACTGCGGAATTGCTATTTAAAATTATCAAGCCGAGTATATATTTCTATATACATATATATATATATATATCGTGATAGTGGTTTATTTAAAATAATTTATGCAGTGAATATTGTATTAACTATAAATCTTAGATGTAATTTATTTATTCAAACCGTCAAACTCAATCGTAAATTCGTAATTCGTAAAAAACTGTTTGATTATTTAAATATAATATGGTTTTATTTTTTAATTTTAAATTAATAACTATTTTATTAAATAAGTGAACTAGTAAAAGACATTTATTTCAAGCACTCATAATTATTTTATTCATTTTACTAGTGACGTGTGATTGAGGTATTAATTAAAAAGGTACAAATAGCAAAAATATAATTATTAAATTATAAATGATAATACACCAGTGGCATTAATATATTTTAATAAAACAATTTTTTTTTTGATTATTTTATCGAGTGTCTCTTATAGTTAGTCGAAGGGGATGTAAAATGTTGTATATATGTTATAATTATATATATATGTGCGTGTGTTTTCTCGCTGTAATATTTTTCTCTCGGGGAAAGAATCACTTTTGAAAACAAACACCAATAATTGGGTACAATTTTAATTTCCGTGTAAGACGGTAACGATAAATAATTTGGCAAGTGTACAATATACACGGATGAGACTTGAGATTGAATATTGTTCGCTTCAGTCATATCAGATAATGGAATATAATGTAGGGGATAATAATATAATATGTGGTTTCTACGGATTACCGGCTGAACAATGGCTAGGTGAACACTGAACGTGTATTATCGCAAACGGGCATACATAACAGATCCGTAGAAATTTAGGGCACGGAGAAAAAAAAAACAAATCGCAGAGGAACGTATAATAAAAGGAATAACAATCCGCCGCGAACAATATAGCTGAATCGGACGGGAAATAGAAAGGTAAAACCTAATGGACTATCGAGATAGCTTTACGCTCGTGGCCGTATAATGGACGAGGCGGAAAATGGCCACTGATGGACGCTATTAGGCGTGCATCGTGAGTCGTGACAGTTATCCTCCTTAAGCCAGACCTATATTTTCCAGTCAACAAGGTGTGTCACATGAAAGGGAGATCATATCATTTTAATAGCAACGGAAAATTATTCAATAGCGTCCATCGTTGTTGCTCACCACAATAATGTGTTAACATATTTTATTTTTCGTTGTTGAACCATCGAAGTTAGTAATATTAGCAACTGTTGCATGATATTATTATAATATGTATTATGGTCATGCTCGAAATTTACTCGCGATCGGATATAGGTGCCTACTTTTTTTTTCAAAGCTTTGCGACATGGTCGTATTACGCAATGTTTTTGTAAATTAATACGAGTACATTGTACAATTTACATACAGTCTTAGATAGTATTAATGTTCTTAAGTTTGCTTGTTTAGAAAAGCATGATTATGTTATGCCTTAAAAACGCAGAATCTAAACCGAAATGGTTTTGATTTAATTATAATGAATATTATTTGATCAAAGACTAAAATTCTTGAATTCCTTTTTCACAGTTTATATATTCCAAAATAACTAAAATATTATTAAGGAATTCTCGAAATTTAATTTATGAAAATATGAAAATAGACACAGAAATTATAGTAGCAGTTATTTGTTTTAGTTCAATAGAATATACATAACTTATTTCGTATAATAAGTGCATATAATGTTTGCTAAAATATGAAAATATTCATAATCATTTGAAAACTTGATTGTTATTTTTTTTTAATTATGTTTTATAAATTGTTTTTTTTATTATGTATTTTTTATATTCAGTAAGTATAGATAAATGTGTCTTGTTATTATACAATTAATATATTATTTTTAAATTTTAACTTTGATGTGATTTATAAATATAATAATAACATATTTACAGGAGGTAAAGTTGAAATGTAAGTCAAAACTATATATGATTATTAGTTTAAGATACAATACAACATTATTAATCTTGTTAGTTAAAGGCTATAATTTTTTTAATTTTATTAAAATTCCATTCTTACTACATAATATTTGTATTGATTTTAATTATTCTATAAATTTATACGTATTGATATACCAACATCTCTACTATGTATTTTAAATAAAATCCAAATATGAGTTATACATAGGTAGTTATTAGTTTTATTGTATGTAACTTATATATTATTTATATTTTATTGACTAATATAGGATGTAGGTCATACAATGTTATATATAATATAGCGAGTATCATGTAGACATTCGTCAATCAGTTTATTGAATAAAAGTGAAGTTATTTAAATTAAAAACGATAATTTAAATACAAAAATAGTCGATATAGTCGATATATTATTTGCATAATATGAAAGAAAATATAAATATATTTTGTTTTCAGTTGATGATGGCTGATTATCAATATGGATTGTCTAGTATTCAGGATAATCATATTCTGCACCAAGTTATTGCTGAACGAAGACAAATTTGTGAATCCATCATAAATGATCCACCAGGTGAGTGTTTTTCATAAATGCTTTTTATATACTAATTGTTAATTTATAATACGCTATTGTATGTTATCATATGACATATACGATGGATCAATAATTTTTTCAAAAAAAAAAAAAAAAATAATTAAAATTTATTAAATGAATTTATCAGTCATTGGATAGTGATATTCATACCTTTGTTTAAATTAAAACCAAAAAAGAAAAATTTATTTCGCGTGAAAATTCTCGTTTTTCCTTATTTTTATTTTTATCAACTTTTAGAAAAATACTGGGAATTTTTTACCAGAAGAAATATTGAAGTTGAATATTGAAACATTTTTCTATTATAATTTGTGTACGATACATATAGACTAAAAACAAAACATATCGATGTAAAATCAATGTATGAGTACTAAGTATTCATCGCCCTTCTCTAAAATCTAGAATCTAAGATAATAGTATTATTGGTAAAACTAATATATTGATCGCTCCGCTTAGAATTAAAATTATAGTATTGGTTTTATGAAGATATAACGAGCTTTAAGTAAATACTTATAAGTTATAGACTCTAACTTACTAGTATAACTTAGTGTGGTTTTTTTCATCAATGAACGTGATAATACGTATTTGTTTGTCATTTGTATATTATAAAATATTACTTACCAGTCAATTTTTTTTTTTTTTTTTGGTGTTCGAAAATTGTATCATATTTTTATTTATATTTTGTGAAATCCGATGAAAAAACTAATTTAACATGATAAAACGGCTTGAATTTACTTGAAAAATACATATTTTTAATAATTCTTGGGCATAATGCATTGAAATTGCACACTTCAAGTATTAAAGTGTTGCTATAAGTAGAAATAATGTAATTATAAATATTGATTTGATGCGTGGTATATAATATTTAACAAATTATACGATTTGAACTATGTTTGTTTATATTAAAATGAATGGTTGAAATGACATCTATATAATAAAAATAAATAGGTACCTAATAAATTGAATTAATATTTATAATTTCATTAAATTTTAGTTTAAAAGTTACTATTTAAAGATAATTTTAGATACTTTTTAGTTTTAACGAAATCATCTTACTTTTGAGTTGCTCTTTATAATTTTTTCCTCGATTTTTTTATATCTTTTTTTCCAGTATTATATGTAATAAAAGCATTAAATACATTATTTCGTTAGTATAATTTATTTAATTTTAAATAATACCACTAAGTTTCAAAAACGTTTGCGCATCATAAAAAAAAATAATATGTACCAAATTAAAATTCCTTTAACCTTAAATTACATTTAAAGTATAAGATTGCTTTTATACACAGATTATTTATGTAATTTAAATGTACTTCTATAGTCTAGATTACAGTATACGATCCTGTTAAAATGAAATTTACTTGTTATGAAACGTTACGTAGGTGGTTACCACTATACTACGTGCATATTTTAAACGACAAACTTTTGAAAAACATACACGAATTTAATATTATTTTGTTGTTTTTTTCGGGATATAATAGGCTGTATTTTTTAAATTAAGTTTCACGTTTTATTATATCGTTTTTATTGAAAGTGTATCAATTAATTATTGATACGTCAATAAGTTTTTTTATCGGCGAAAAGGTAAAAGAAAATTGAAAACTTCACCAAAAATATACTATGTAATTAAATAATGTATTATTGATTATTCGTATAGAAACCATATTGAATTAAATATACAAACAAAGTAACTACCTACTCGATATTAGTTTAAATGTTTAAATGCACACACACACGAGTGTGTTTATTTTGTAAATTGTTCATGTATAATATAAGCAAACCTCCAATTCAACTGTTTTAATATGATATAAATGGTTGTTAAATATTTATTTGATATATTTAAATATTATTAAATTATTTCATTATTAGGTAATATACTTTTATGAGTTAGATTAAATAAGAGAACACATTCAAAAGACTGAAATTCAATATAAATTATATTTTTTAAATAGGTATTTATGCATTTTATTATAAATTCACTAATAAAATAGACAGATATAACTAATATATTATGTTATGGATAAATTAATTTAAAAAAAAATGTTTTAGCTTTAATTTATACAATAATTACCAGGAATGAAATAGTTTATCATATAAAATATAAATTAAATTGTTTCAGATTTTTTTCAGTACTTTAAGGTTTTTTTTTAAATATTCAATTTAATTATTCATTTATAATTTTTAAAACCAAATTGGTTGGTAATATTGTATCAGTTTAAATAAATAGGTATCAGTTAGTAAATATTATTTAAATAAATATAAACAAAGTAATTTATTTTTAATTTAAAGTATTATGTTGTATATAATATTATTTTATTGAATTTCAAGATGTGTTGGGTTCAGGGACTAAAAATTTCATGATTTTTTCGGTTAGGTTTCGTAAAAATAAATCGGAATCTATTACGATTACGTTTTATTTAAAATTGTTAAATAACGGTTTTGGTTAAAACGGATGCTTCCGGTTCTTGAAAATGCATATTTATTATTTTCACATAATATTTTTACAACGGTACTATGTGTATAGTAGATTCTAAATATACAACTTTTATACATTTAACTCAAGCCAATAGTTATTATTTTATAAACTAATAAGATATTGATTTTAAACCACAGTTAGTAGTACAGTTATTGAATTATAAATTAATCTACATTGCTATAAATATTTGTAGCCTCGTAGGAAATAGTATAAACTATACTATAAAGTATAGTATATAGTAGGTATAATATAGTATATTAAATTATATTTAAAGATAAATTATATCTATTTAACGGTGATTGTAAAAGATAATTGCAGAAAGCTAAACACTTTTTTTAACGATGGACGTTGAAATTCGTCCCATATTGAAAATAATAAAATACAATGAAACAAAGAAGTAAATGTCATGTAATATATATAATTGGCCGCTGCAGATGCCAGTCGTATGTGTACCACTGTGTATGTGTGTGTGTGTGAAACTATGCGATGGAGTATAAAACTATAAATAACTAAATATTATTATTCGTAAAAACTCATAGAAAAACCAATAATATTGTTTCATCATTATCGATGTATTGCAAATGAAAAATGTAATCCATATGTTAATTATTCGTCGTCAGTCGTACAACATGATTATTTGAATTTTAAATATTACTTATTAGTTACCTATATTAAATCTAAGAAAAATTATTATTTGGTTAAAATAAAACTAATATGTTCAATTATTATTTAAAACCGATAAAAACCTAGAAGAATCTCAAAGTGAATTGTCTATTTAAATGGATTCCAATTCTGATTCAGGTTCTATGCATTGTGAAGTATGGGTTTCAATAAAGGTTCCGGAAAAACATTGAGTTGATTTCAAATTCATGTAATATATATATATTCAATAAACATATCAATAATTATGCATTATAAATAATATGTTAAAATTTAATTTAAAATTTTTTTATTTGTATTGATGAAAATATAATAAGTACCCAATAAATTATTAATATTATTTAAACATGACGTGTCATACGTATAGTTAATCGTGTTTATGCAGACTAAACACTGTGTGCTTAAGGATTATAATGGATATGGGCATATTATATATCAGGTGAAGATATCACTATCAAAAAGGTCATAAATTGACTCAAAACTAAAACTAATAATATATTATGGTTAGTTATAACTCATATCCAATAGGTAGATACAATTAAAAATTCCTAAATTTATTTTATAAATTTAATATTACTAAGTAGTAAAAACTATAACTAAAACCATATAATTACATAAATCATTGTTAATGTGGTTGTGGTATTTTAATTTATATGTACCTTCTATAGTTTCTAAATACATTAGATGGTATATCTTTGCCATTTTTTATAAAGTTTAATGATTTTTGTTTTGCCTTTTATTTTTTAGTAAAATTGCATGGTGAAAAAGATTATACTTATTAATTTTAAAAATGGTACTGTAGCTGTTGCTATGAAACAAAAACTTTTTCGTGTTTTGTAGTTAATTTGAAAGGGATAAAAAACTTTTCTTATTTCTGCTAGCGACGATCATCTGTTTGGATTGCAGTAATGTACTTATATATTGACAATAATAAAATAAACATTTGACTGATATTACGAGGTTATGTCATGGCATCCTATATTGCTACTCTAGTGTCAACAGAGTTAAAAAAAAAAAAACTAACAGCATTGTTGATTATCGGAAAAGTTATTGAAAACACATTGAGTTAATATAAAAAATAAAATATTATAGTCAATATAAATAAATAAACAATATCAAAATGTGTTAGTACACATCAAGATGACTCGTTATGGACAATGATTTTAAAAGATTTATTTCAATGAAGAACACACACATATATAATATATATAATGTATTGTTGATATTTTACTTTTAACAAAATGTATGTTTACCTGTGTATAAAATCATTGTTTGATAATAAATGAAATATTAGTTTTGTTAATAAGTTTTATGTAGTCTCAACTCATGGTAACCTACATATTCGTCTGTATAAACAAATAAAAATAAAAAGGGTTCAATATTCTAGTATTAGAAATAAATTAATTAAATTTGCAATGTATATTACAAATATGTAGTAGGTAATACAATATTTCGACGCATTTATTTTTAGATAAAACCACTACATAAGTATGGAGATAAAATTCATACGTTATGCGTACATATTTTAAATGCAATATCCATTATACTTGTAATGAATTCAGTTCGCGTGGTTATAATATTTTATGTTTGAAACAAATTTAATTCCAATTCAATGTTTTTTTTAGCCTTAAAGGGTCATATTTTTGTAGTGAGCAAAAGTTGAATGTATTACTGCTAAAAATATTTTCATAGTAAAATAATTATTATAGTGATAATACAATTTTGGCGGTGTTCGGAATATACATTTTAGCAGTTGCTTTCATTTTTGCTATACAGAAAGTGCCTACATATTTATTTGTTAGTATGTATTAATAAATTATTTTTTTTTTTATTTTAATAGATATAAGAAAATGTTTATAAAATTGAAAGCTTTTTAATTATTCTAATATTTAAAAAAATTATTTGCAACATTTACCTTAGTAATTTAATTAATTATTGTGAATGCACAATCACTTCAACATATTACTACTTGATATACGTACCTAATTCATTTAAAATAATTGCTTGTTATTACCATGTGTTACATAGTGTTAGATTATACGCATTTAGTTTCATCTGTGTCACACGCGTGCGATTATAATATTATGTATAAATTACTTAAAATTTCAACTAGTTTCTATACGTATATTATGTACAGTTTTTTTTTTTATTTAACACGAAATTGCTAAGGGCGGATTATAAATTTATATTATAGATAAGGATATACGGAAGTATTTTTAGCTGAATAATAATGTAAATAATACATTGGGTACCTATCTACATTATATTTTAATATGGTTAAGCTTTAATAAACTGCACAACTTAAATATTACTAGCAAGTTATAAAAACCTACACGCCATTTTATTATTTACAAGTTAATTTAAAAACATAAGAACTTTTGAAATATTTTTTAACAAATAATTATACTGTGAAATTATTGGGTACTTATGAATACTTAAGAAATGTTCATTATTTTATAAATATAGTGATGAATAAAAAATATTACAATTCCTTTACATGCGTAAAAATTTATTCAAATGCGTTGATTGTGTAATTTAATAATATAACCCAGGGAATATATTTAAGAGGACACTGAATCCGCATAATTGTGATGTCTACATCTTACAAACATAGATATTATTTAATAAATCTGCATACAGAAGAACCAATTTTATGTTGTCAGCTTTAATATAAGAGTGAATTGGTCTACATATAATGAAATTTAAAGGTGGCAATATTATCTAGGGTATATTTTCATTGGGTTTTAATTAAAACTATTATATTGGCATTTTAAGCGTTATAAAAGTATTTTGAAATTGTATAGCATTTTTCATAGTTCTCATTTAAACTCGCATTCAAATTTAAATATCAATAAAAACCCATAGGATGTGCTCTAGATCAAGTGTCATCAAATGGTGGACAGCGGACTAACTTATCTGTCACACAGCCAACGAATAAGATTTATAAAATGTGTTATTTTATGTTAAATTGAATGAGGCTTTTATTCGTTTTACTTTAATTTTTTTTAGAAAAAAATGTACATTATATTTTGATGGCCTTAAAAATTTCTGAAATTTCTTAAAAGGCTCTCCAAAAATAATTTTTGCTCTTTATAATGTAGTTATATTTAAATTTGACTTGAGAAAAATTAATTTTAATATTATAGACTATAGTTTATAACACATCATAATGCGTTGTGCTTAACTTTGTTACGGAGATATATGTAGGTATGCAAGTTTGATGAGCTCCATACTTTATTTATTTTCACGGTCAATTGTACATTTTAAATTTCTTTTTTTTTAGAAGCTGAACTAAAACTTACTAGCTACCTTATGTTTCGATTAGATAAATTATAATTTGAGAACATTTGTTTTTTTTTAATTAATTATTCTAATATTGTTGTGTGTATGTTATCATTTTTATATTACTTGTCATATTGGGATACAGAGGCCTACTGAAGACAGATCAGCCCAGGGAGATTTGAAAACCTAGAGGCATACGTACATTATTTTAGTAGATAAACTTCATCTAATTTGCTTCAAATAACTAACTAACACTACACTATAATTTAATCTCAAACAATATCTAATTTGTGTGGTAAATAAATACTGTTGTTAATGCTACAGTAGTTAATACCTAGGTAAATATTATTATGCATATTTGCTATGATGTAACAAAATAACATTTTAACATTTTTGTAGTATAATATGATTCATATTGGGTCTCGAGTGTCATATTCCCTTGGCCCTAGGCTGGCCCATAATCTTATAATTTTCACCGGCCTAAGAAGATAAATTTCCCCAACTCCCCTGACCAATCTACCACTGTAGAGATCAACTTATAGTTCATAATGTTCAATGTAGAAATAAAGTTTATGGTGAACATAGTATAAATTATACGGACTAATAAGAATGGTATACAACTAAAAATGACCTCACGAAGGTTAGCATATCAAATTATAAATAAATAAATGTCTAAAGCTTACCATACAAATAGTTGTTAACACGATTTATTAAAAAAAGTAATACTAAATAAATAAATAAATAAGTAAATAAATCTAATAATATATTAAAGGAAAAAGTAGTTAAATTAAATTAAATTGTATATACATTAATAACGTTTTTACGCCCTTCGTGCGAACCATTAAAACTATATAAATTAGTGAGGCTAAAACTAAAAAAATAAAAATAAAACCAGTGTGTACTAAATCTTATAATATCAATTTATTTATTTTAATTTTTTTTTTAACAGAATAGTATAAAAAAAATAATATTATTTTTAGTTTATTAATGTTTTAGTTTTCGTTTGATTTTTATTTGTTTTGAATTTCTAAATTAAATAATAGTTTGTGTTTGTTTTCCATACACCATCGTACTAACTATATTTAAACATAATATTTATATGCAGATTATAATAATATACTTTAATCATTTTAAACTATTATATATTATACAGCGCCTGCTATGCGTCTTAATAAAACGGTAAATTATTTTTTCCACGCATATTCATAACAGATTAAAATTTGATGATAAGCAACAGCGTAAGTTAAATATATTTAGCAAACATTTGCCAATATTCTATGCGATATGCTAAGCTATTACCAATATGATTTAAAATGTTATGATTATATACGAAAATAAACTGCACCACTCCAATATTTGTGTGTTTGTATTTCTGTTTTTATCGGCTGTAGTATTTATGTTTGAAACGGTTTTAGCGATTATACATAATATTGTCTAGTCTAAAAGTTATAGTTAAACACTCAAGAACGATTGATGCCAACGGAAGGAGCGCGTTTAATGTCTGAAAATATACGATCCGTCCTAAATATATAATATTATAACATATTTTGATGTATTTGTCTAAATAAAGATAATTCATCAATTTAAATAGGACTACCGAACGTTTTCATCTCAGCCGAATTACTCGGCGTACATTTACAGTATACAGAGGGATTCTACCGAGTTATCGTCTTAATCCGTTTCAACGTAGGTAACTGAATATTATTACAGAATCAATTGTTTTGATAGAATGTCACGATTATACCGTTGATACTCATTTGCGCACAGTACACAATTTTTTACCTGTAAACTGACAACTCGTTTGCGTACAACGAAAAACTCGAAAACCAGCTAATACAATTAATGTCGACTTGAAAAATGACCACTCGTTTGCAATGTAAGACTATTAAGTCTCATTCATAATTTAAACTAATATCGCAACTTCCAGTACCTTTCCGTACCAGTACGATAATGATTCATTTATCTTAAATATTTCGGTGAGATATATATTTTAATTGAATCGAGTATACTAGAGTAACAATTATTTTCGGTGATAACTTGGCTACATTTTGATTTATTATGTCTATTTTAGTTGAACGTGTGGTGTTAACGTCATAATTATGAATTTCCAGTGCTTTAAACTTTAAAGTCATTTTATTTCGGGCGAAAAGGAAAATGTCTGAAAACAGTTTTAACATTTAAACACGATCATTTTTAAGCACGTGAGGTTTTTCAAATTTTGTCAGATTTTTGGTATAGTTTTTTTTTTTAAAATTTGTGCAAACGAATCGCAAAAAAAGGTATAGCTTGACTACCTACACGAGCATACATTATAAACATGTCAACGCTATACCTACGGAATAGAGTGAATAGATAAGTCAATCCAGGAAAAAGAATCGGAATCGGTCGGAAACTGACTGTTAAGTCACATCTGGTTAACGCATCTGACTGACGAAAATCCTAGAATAATAATAGTAGGTGCCTTTCGATCGAATCCACTTGGTCGATGAAAGAAACCTGCAAAAAATCTCCGTTGACATATTTTTTTTTACGATATTTCAACAAAGTTTTTATTCTAATCATTTCACTGCAGTTTTTGAAATTTTTTGAATAGTTTTGGACATTGTTTTTTTCGTGCACATATTCAGTGATTTAATTTTTTTTTTTTTTTTTTTTAGTGCGGCAGTGCCAATCTTATAGCCTCCATTCATATTCCATTACAGGGCTTGTCTCAAACCATATACTACACATTCACCGTACGTTCAGGCAATTAGGATTACCAGCCCAACTTCAATAACAATAACATTAACCCTTATTCGACTCCTCTCGCGCGCTGCTGTCTCTACTACTCGCGATTTGGGGAGAATATCGGATTACGCCTCCCCCCACCACACACATTCAGTTGACGTTAAATGCATGTGCAGAACAAACTAAGCCTCGGGGCGGTGTAAACTTTGCGCTACGAATACTCCTCAGGTAAACACTAAAAACAACCGTTCCGACTAAGCTATTGTTTCGAACCGATTTCGCACTTACGTTCGTCGAATCCTCGCCATCCTCTCCCTATATATTAATATATATGTTTACATTATACACCTTCAAATCTATTCAATAGAAAAATACGTCCTACCTTCGCGCCCACACATATACCCTTCATTGTGTTTCGTCTCGATAACAGTACACAGCATTATAATTATACTAAGTCGTCTGCTAATATAAACTTCAAAAACAGGAATAGGCGATACAGACTGTTGTTGTCGTGTAAATAGCCGTCTTCTGTGTGTATATATCTAAAAGTTTAAACGTCAAATATAATGTATTAATGAGATGTGCAATTACGTATTGTTATTAAGATTCGTTAAAGTCGTTATATTAATAAGTGTGGTGTATAGAAGTACTCTGAAAGTTATTTTGAAAATTGTACATTTTTAATTGGCAAGCCTAAATTAATAATTATAATATACGTGTTTTCATTAGAATGTATGTACCTTAACTCATGATAACGATGTGTGGACGTAATGCGTGTGTTACTATAACTGTTACAAACTAACTACCATAATTTATGATTTAATTAAAATTATTATTTTATGTTTAAAAATATCACTAAAAATACTGATATTTAATGTTAATTGTAATAGATACATGATTAATACAACTATTACACTGTTAATTCGTTTATTGATTATTATAATATATATCTATCGAAATTAAGTAAGTAAATTGTATTTTAAGTGTAATAATATGATTTTTAGTTATTGTAAAACGATTTAGACATATAAAATATGGAATTAATAATTTTTAATAATAATTGTTTTATTATGGATCAAACACCAAATAAATTGTATGTAATTATTTTCTGGATTATTTGTTAATTTTTTACTAAAGTATTATTAATATAAAACTACACGAAGCGTTTAATTTATTTAACATGTCATGTTGATGAAAAAAGTTTTAGTTACCACAGACGCGGAAAATTACATTTTTTTTTCGATTTACTTTGGAAAATATCGTAAATTATGAAAAATGGCTTAGTGAACCACCAGGTAAACACTTAGCCAATATCTCATCATTTTTTGATTGGCACGAGTAAGGGAAAAAGTTTTTTGAATTAACTAAAAATTGAAAGACGTTTTAGTACAACATACTTAACCTCAAAAAATCTAGTTTATGGTACATTAAATATTCATAATACAATCAAATTCTATTTGCATTAAGCTGATGAAATAATTATTTTTCTTTAATGACTTAGAATGTTACTAATACCAATACATGATGTTTTAAATGTTGATTGTCAAGAATTTATTTACATTTATATAATATTTATAATTATATACTTATTATTAGATAATTGTACAGCTGCATTTAAACACGTTTTATATGTTAAAGAACAGTTAACAATTTAAAATGGAGATGGATTTAGCATTTAGCTATACTGATTAAGAATTTTTGTTTTTCATATTATATAACATATAATTATAGTTTGGTATCGATTATGACTGCTATACCCGTATATTGTTCACTTTTTAAGCGTCATTAATCATTATGTATTTCCTGGCAGAAAAATTATTTTCGTTGATTTTAAAGAATAGGAATTAATAAAAAAATAAATAATAGAATTTATAATTTTCTGGAACAGTTTCACTTTTTTTTTACTCTTGTTAATTTTGGTAGATCACTGAGATCTGGTAGGATAATAGCATTCTTTATTATCTTGAAAAAAAATGTATTGTATTTACTGATATTCTGTTTGATGATAATATAATAGTAGGTAACACGTGTACTTATAAATTATAAATTATATTATATAAAAAAAAATTACTAAAAAATGTTTAACACTTTCAAGATAAAAAAATGTTCATTGCTTACACTAGATTTCAGAAAGATAATTACGTATGTGGTATATTGTATAAATTGTATAAAATTAATATCAAGTCATTCAATAGTACTGTACATAGTATCTTTATACTCTAGGTAGGTAGTAAATGTTAGTACATTATAAATACAGTTGAATGGGTTTAGAAAGGCATTACGCGGTGTTTAAAAAGGTCCACTGGTAAGGAAAGAATGTTTGTAATTTGTGAGACTCAAAGCAATCCTATCTTTTTTTAATTAGTGGCAATTAAACCGTTTAAAAGACAAATATCTGTTTTTAGAAAGTTTATTATTTATACCTATAGTGTTAAAAAAACTATTTAATATCAAAAATTGTAATAAGTATTATTTATTTTATTTTATTGCAAACATTTTAAATATTATAATAGATTAAAAAACTACAAATACTGAAAAAAAATAGTTTTAAATAGTTCAAAAAATTATTTAATTTTTTTTTAAGAAACAAGCTTATTAAATTTAACCATTATACATAACTATTCATATGATTATTAATATATAATTAATATATTATATATTTTGAAAGTTTTTATGTAGCATTAGGATCTTCTTACGTTAATAACGCTTTTTGATTAGAATTCAGAATCAGTTTGGTTGCAGTGGTAAAGGGGTACTCATTACTCATTAGCTGTGTATACTTGCGCCATATTATTATATTTTAAAAATTGTATACTGTATTATACATAAAAATTCGTCCATTGAACTTTTGCAATAGTTTTTTTTATGGTTTTTACATCGTTAAATATATCTGTAACATAATATATATGTAAATATGATTTCCATACATTGACTTTATTCATATTTTATCGTGTATCATATTTATTAACAAAAATTAGAGAAAAAATGTATAAAAAATGTACATAAATTACTGCTCTTAGTTAATTCCCTCGAAGAAGGATTTACAATAAACAGGGATGTAGAAATATACAAGCGTAGGTTTAAAAATGAAATACCTTTTTAATGTATAATTCAGCTACATAAAAAAAATTATTTAATTATTTGAAAATTTTAAATGGCACTTAGGAAATTCGTATATTTTTATCTAGTTTTTCATGCAACAATAGACATTAAATATTCTATTACCATATTATACCGGAGAAGTTTAATAAGTTTGATCATAATTTTATACTAGGTAATAATAATTTTATATGTTGTTTTTTCAATTAAAAACAATAATTTGTTTCATTAATTTACCATTAATGCAAAATAAAATATATATGAAAAGTAAACAATGATTTACTTTGTGAATAAATAAAATAGTTGATTCCATTTATGAAAATTGTTATTAATTTAAAACTATTATATATTATACGTGCCACGTACCTAATAATAGGACTAAATTTATAGTTTTTAAAATGTTTTATTGTTTTGTAGTATCCGACAGTAATGACTGGTGTCCAGGAGAATTTGATGGCTGGACGTGTATTAATCGAACAAAGGCTGGCGAAGTAGCCAAATTTCCATGCCCTTATTTTATTTTGGGGTTCGATACAAAACGTACGTATACATTTTATTATCCATAAAATCAATTACTGTACAATATCATAATATTATAGTTTGTAACATGTTTCATGCAATTATTTGTACTAAGTTTTATATGACTAAATTTTTGAATATTACACGCAACTCTACAGAAGCGTTTAGTTATACCTACCTACTGTTAAATAATATAGGTAATAAATCGTATTAAACCTTGAAAAATAGTCAAACTCAACTTTAATGATATATGTTCATTATAGTTGACTTTTGCAAGGTTGTGTGTGTAAATTTGTTGCATTAAACTATTTAATACTTGCATGTTGTTTGGATAAAAACTACTTTAACTATGAGCATTACATTAGCACTATAAAACAGTATATTATTATACAATATACGTGAACAGATATTCTAGTAACTGATAGTGGAGTGGTTCGAGGTCATGAACTGCATATTTTCCGTCATGATAAACATTTTTGTCTGTCGCGGAACAATGGTTTATCGTAAAAAAAGCAAAAAAATGGTCAGGTGGTACGTACAAATTTTAAAACTGTGTGGTTGACGGTGGTACGCGAATACAAAAAGGTTGAGAACCGCTGTCGTACAGGATTATATTATACGTTGGCGTACGTTTTATGGCCAATTTATTGGACTCGCAAGTTTACCTTTGCCTATCCCAGTTAATACAAACCAATACGTTTTCAGATGGGTATTGATGTCACATTTTGTTATGAACTGGAGGAGGGTAAGCCATAGTTGTTTTCCTTTTTACCCTATATTTGTTTACAAAACCTTAAGAAGACCGGAAAATGGGAATAAAAAATAATAAACGTGATCTGATTAATGAGTTATTTTACGCGATTAATTTGTCAGTGTTCTTATTTTCGGCACCTAAAGGCGAAAAAGAAGAAAACTTTTTAATCCTTCTGAACGTCTTATACCGTTTGAATGATTTTACACGTTCCCCGAAAACCGTAACGTGCCATTTACGGCTACAATACTGGTTAGTCGTTATTTTCCAAGTTTTACGAGATAAGTGGATAACCCAGGGTGTTAGGTTACCAGAAACAAAAGCCGTTTTATTGTGTCTTATAGAATATTATTTTGTCTTACCTTTATGAAATTTTTTATTCATATTCGTGCACATTGGAAACTAAGAAGAGTACAGAATAACAAGATGGGGTTGTCAAAAAACGCCACTAACAAGCGAACATTTGCTTTTGTTTTTGGTTTTTTTTTTTTGTTATACAGTATTTTTGAGTATTATGAGGTTTTATTTTACTATCACCGGTGTGTCGTGAAATACTACTATCCAATTATATCATTTTTCATTTTATTTGCCTCGGTGGTTTACAAAGTATATAAGATATTCGTTTAGAAGACTGATGTGCATAAACAAAGCTTGATAAACTCATTTAGAAATACTGAATCACGAGTATATTTTTCATAAGTTTTTTTACATGAATAAAATATAACTTATTTTAATAATTATTGAACTGTGGATGGAGTCCTTTCCAAGCCGACACTTATCTAGCTTCGCTATAATGATGATGTTTTCTATTTTGGCTGCCCTAGTCTAAAATAGTGAAACTTCATTATATACACTGTCACAAACAAATATAACAATGAACGTTATAGTATCATAGCTGATATCATTACGTTGATGACACATGCAATTATTAAGTGTTCCTCTTAAAATATTAATTACAAGTACCTATAGTGTAGGTACATTATAAAATATGTAGTGTTCATCGTATTTATATTTGTTGTTTAAAAATTACATTAGATGAAATTTGCGTTTTCCATTTTGATAGAATTAATTTATTTACTTTTGCAATTAGTTGGTTTTTGTTAGTAATTTAAAAACTATTCTACAATATTATCAGTAAAATATATACAATAAATTATATCATAATATACTCAAGTAAGTATATATTTATCATAGGTTTAATCAGGATTAATGGTTTTCATCACACGTGTATAGTTTTCGTGAAATGTATTTATATATTTTAAACATAAAAAATATATAACTAGTGCAATACGTTTTTTGAAACTATGTAATCAATTTATTAGGTGGTCAAATAGATCAAACTTATTTCAATTGTTAATAAATATGTTCTTGAATTATAAATACTAAGTGATTCAATATTTTTTTAAATTGTTATGTACCTTTATTACATTTTTAATTTAAATTAATTCAATGGGTAATACAAATTATAATAACTAAACAAGTGTCAATTTGATTTTTAATTAAAGAAGCGATATTGTGCTTTATATTTAATAAGTGGTTCTTGTTATATAATACAACTTTCATTAACTTGTTACATAAAGCATACCTACATATAACACGAATACTTGAATTTTTCGATAAAAAAAATATGTTGAAATGGACAATCAGAGTACTCATTTTAAATGCATAAATTCAATATTTCAATTCCAATTCCTGTAGTCTATACTCTATAATCCCTTAAATCAAATCATAGAACCTGTAATTCATAATCCATAACAAATGTAACATGTTGGATATGGTTCATTGGGTATTTAAACATTTTTTTATTTTATTTTAAAGTATTAAAATAATTATTTAAACTTATTATCTAATCAAAATAATATTTTTTATCTTACTAACATTTAATATTAAAATATATTATATAATACTTAATAATGTATTTGGTTTAGTCAATGTATTTAATAATGCTGTTAGATATTTATTTGATAATGACTAAACTTTTCAAATCAAATCGTTTGTGTAAATTTTTTTTTTTTTAAGAGTATTTTTGTATTATACACAATGCATTATATCATAATAATAATTTATTGCAATTATTATTGTTGTTATACATATGTTTATGTACTTATGTCAAGCATATGTAACTAACATTCAATATTTTTTTTATTTAAAAGGTAAACAAAATAAGTGGAACATCAAGCACTACAAATTTTTGAAAAAAAAAAAAAAATATATTTTTACTTTATATTTTAAATTTTAAATCAATTATATTAAGTACCTATTTTTTATAATACATAATATATATATATATATATAATTGTACTATACTTTATAAATTATACGTAAAGCACATTCATTTTATATTTAATCATAAAAAACATTAAAATTTTTATTTGTTTAATATTTTTAATCATTATTTGATTGTCAGTATTTCCACAATACTAATTGGTGGGAATAATCGACACTTTACTGTAGTTCAATGTTTATATTTTATGCGTTAATTTTTAAATAATTTTACATTCTTTTTACAGCAAATAATACCTATTTGTTTTATGATACATCAGTTGATCCTTTGTAAACACGTACAAATAGTATATTTGGGTTTTATATACAAGCGCAAGATAAATATAACGATATAAAATTTAAATTGGCCAGACAAATGACTCAATAAGCTAGATGACTGATAAGAATTAATGGATGAACTATAAACAATACTGTGGATAAATGAGAGGTGATGGGCAAACCATAAATATTCTACAAATTGAGGTTTTAGTATTGTGACTCAGAGAAGTGCAAACCTTACCAATGATTTGTAAAGTATGCGATGAAGAAGAGTTGTAAGAAGTTTTAAGGTGAAGACAACGTATTTCATGTAAAAGCACAAGATCAAACTCAATCACGATATTAGTATCGACCCGATAAATAAAAGCCACGGCAATAACTTTTCGGTCAGTTTCTTAAAAGACATCGTTTTCAAGTATAGCTATTAATACTCTAGTAGGTATCAAAGCGGATGAAACGAATAATCGATTTTTAATATTGGTATGACACAATATGTATTATATTATCCTAGATTAATTATGTAACTTTTTATTATATTATCATATACATATCATGTACAATATGTACATAATATTTTATCAAAATCCATAGTTAATAAACGTAATTAGTCAAGTTATAAAAATAAAAGAAATCGAAGTGATATATACATATATCGTTATAATGATAGAAGATAGTAAACTATAATATTTTCCAACAAAAGGTAGGTTTTAATAATTATATTCATTCTCGAAAATCTAAAATTCATTAAGGTTATTTATTTGTTGTTCCAAGTATATTTAAGGAGAAAACGGGAGTAAAGGTAGATAGGTACCCAAAAATAATAATATAATATGCTCTTTTACGACAAAAATGCTCCTCTCCAATTAGAGTAAAACACGTAACCCTTAACCATAAATTAAAAATGCAACGAGTCAAGATAGTAGAGAGGAATGAGATTTAAAAAATAATTGTTATGTATACATATATTATGGCTTGCATCCCTATATAACGTGTAGCGATAGAATAACTATTATATAATTTATGTAAGCCTTTAACAAATAATTATACTACGGGTGTAATATTCTTAGATAACATAATATAAGTATATCATAGTTAATCGTCAATTAGCTAAGTTTTAATGTATAACTTTGTAATTTATTATGCTATAAGCTTTGACACTATTATTTATCAGAAATTCATGATACCTAATGTGTTTCTATTATTTTTAAATTTATTCAAAATAATGGTTTTATAACAAACGGTAGTTGTTCCCTGATCATCATAGTTTAAATTTGAAAAATAGTTTATACCATGATAGTATCTATCTCATATAAAAGAACAAAGTATGTTTATTTGTAAATTGTTGGATATATATAACTAAAAATATTTATCAGATATAAATGTATAATATTATAGCTGTATAGTGTATTATATATTATTATTTAATTCGTTCTATTTTTCTTTTAACTACCTATGCATTTCTTCAAATTCTGATTTTTAAGTTTAATTTAAAGTTCGCCACTGCGTGACTTCTCAATGATCCCACCAACGATTCTTGACTCCTTGTCACATATTATCCTAAGTTGGGTAATTTATTGTACGTTTCGTATGTATTTTTGAGCAGATTGTAAAAATTATCATATTTTAAACAACAATAATATAAACAGTTTACTTTATAACTATATTATCAATTACTCAGATTTATTATGACATTTTAAGTGTCTTAATAGTGTTTATTTTTTATTTTTTCAAAATATGGGTGCCATTATTTTTCACTGTAAATCATAAATCATATCATATATCAATATATCTAAATGAAAATTAAAACGAGTACCTACCTAGTTATAGAGTTCTTTGATTTTGCGTATTATATGAATAATATTCAATGATAACATCTTTTAAAGGTATTGATACTTTGAAAATCTTGTTAATTAAAAATAATCTATTATAATTTGTAAAATTTGTCTTAGTATCTATAATGAGTATTAAATAATATAAATAAGTTATTAGAATTTAGATTTGAATACATTAATACTTTTAAAAATGTACCTGCTTGATAATACATAAACAAAATATTTTTTTTTATTCAAAGCATGTATTTATAATTAAAAAAAAAAATTAAACATTTTGAAATATAGTCTTTATATGGTTTTTATTTATATTTTAATAATACTGAAAATCCGAATCAGAATACTTAAAATTGCTTCTTACAAAAATACAATAAATACTATATTTTGCATTCTGTTATGACGATTTCATGCGTGACTGTATTTTTATACAATTTAATTCTTATCAATCTATCTATTTCATCAAAACAATAGTAAAATGCAGTTAAGTATTTTTTATTTTGTAGCTAAATGATTCAAATTAAACAAGTTAAATATAATTATACAGATAATGGTCTGTAAAATATAAAATGCAGATCATGACATAACAAAATATTGTAATAATTATTACTTTGAAGAGAACCATCTATACATATTAAATCCTTGCCAATTTTTTTTTAAATATTTTATTTTTTAATGGTAAAATAATTATTTTTAAGATTTTAGTAGTTTATAATTCATAACTGTCTCAAACGTTAAATTACGAATAATGATTAACGTTGGGGTTATTGAACGATATCCATGTAACGTTGATATATCATATTATTTTAAATTATGAAACGAAAACTATATTGTTTCTTCGACAATAACTATAGATATTATTTGTTTTGTACAACAACAAAAACCCATCTTGTTCCATTAATTTTATAAACGTAACATTAATTTGCATAATATTACACGTATTAAAATAAAATATTTCCTTTGTGCATACTATTATATTCTAACCGATAAAATAAAATAAAATAAATTTATATTTTTACTTTTCAGTTTAAAAATACCAATGATAATAAATAAATATGATCATAATATTTTTATATTATGTAAAATCAATGATTTCACTACATTAAATGATACAATTATTATAAAAGTTTGTTTATTGTAAAAGTTATGTTTTAGTTGAAGTGTTTTTATAATGCACTTTTCCAAATCATTAAATATTCATAAACCATTAAAAATATACATATTTTATAACACGAAAAATAAATTGATTAAAATTAGAATACTATAGTCTATTATAAATATTCATAGTAATAAAGCAGTTAAAATACTTTTATAAAATTAAATAAATTTCATTTGGTAATGTTTTAAAGAATATTTTTGATCGCTGTAAGTACACACAATATAATATACCTGTATAATTTGTAAATGTTCTTGAATTGAATATATTTTGTTAACTGATCATAATATTATAACATAAATTCAATGCTGGTTAAAAATTTTGTCTATTAACTTATTCAAAAAAAAATTATCAAAATTGTTGATTTAAGGTGGATGTGACTAAAAGTGATTAAGGATCATAATCTAACGGTTGTTACATTTTAAATAGTTTGCATGTCGGATAAAATAATATTATACTTAGATACCAAACTATGTCTACGTATATCTCTATATTATATTGTATTTCATTATTAATACATTAATGTTATTAAGAAGTATTACAAGTAATGGGATTTTATAGATTGTTTTAATTTCACTCTCATGATAATTATAATAATAATACTGTAATTGTGTTTATAGAATAATTAATACCTAATCGTGATTATTTTTAAACAAATTCAAATTTAGATTATAATAATATTCATGAAAATAATAATTATTTATAGTATAATGTATTGGTTAATTATTGTATTATAGTGTTCCTATTTCCTATTATATTATATTACGTGTAGATGTACTAAGATTACAAAAACATTTTTCTAACATGAGATTTTACCCTCACAATATTTTGGTCTGAACTCGACTTGATTTCGTTATTGAAGATTAATAAGGAAATGGTTTCATGTAATTAACGTAAATTACAATTGTAGTAAGTAGAGACATAATGTTCTAGTGTACATTAAATATCATGTTATTTGAGTGTATATAGATGCCGCAGATGGTGTTGCTTAACTAAAATGTATTAAAATAGTGTATTAATTGAATTAGGTAGCCGCTTTTTGTCATATTGGAGTTGAAACTATCTGTAGTTTATTTATTTTTAATGATTATTAAATAAAATAAATTCGGTATTGACATGAATATTTCTAATTATTTATTTGATACTTATATAAAGAATATTCGCATTTATTCAATATTTTAAACTATATAGGTACTTTGAATGACTTAAAATTAGAAAAAAAAAAAAAACTTACAAATAAATTAAAAATTTTTGTTTAAAATATTTTGTTATTCATGTTTGTGTATCTTCAAGGTTAATTTGTTATTAATCTACTTCTCTGAAAATTGCTAGGAGATTATTTGAGTATCCAAAGTGGACATGAATATTTATTGGCTTCAGTTGGAATAAAAGTTGGGTGATTCAAAATTTCCCAAGAGATATTTGTTGCTCTAAAAAGTCTTAAATAAAACCTCTAGATTGGGAATACTTTGAAAAATTGTATCAAACGCATATATTTTTTAGTAAAATTTTACAGATAGAAAATAGCATAATATGGAAAATGCTATCAGAGTTTTTTTATGTTTAAAAATATAAAATAAGTATCATTTTCGGTTATAAGTTATTAATTTTTATTCAAGTATAAAGTATTAATTATTGCATTATAGTACTTCTATTATTAGTTTTATCTTAAAATCAATTAACTAGGTATTATAATGTATCATTAGAGGGATTAGTGTTATAATGTCACAATTATCGTCAACAGTAAAAATATATTTTAATTATTGATTAGTATCAGAAGTATAATTCACAGTATGCTATAGAATCAGTTTTTCTAAACAGTCATTAAACTAAAAATAGATTATAATATGATTGATAATTTATTTGACCATTTTATAACATCACTCATCATAGAATATCATATCAGATGTTAAAATTATTTTATTAGTTTTTATTGATTTTGTCACAGATACATGTTTAATATATTTAAATAATTATTGATTACATTTTATACTGTCATGTAGTACAAATTTGTATTCTGTATTATTATACAGATTTTTAATCCATCGTGTGCTTGGAAAATTATTTATTTAGTTATTTTGCTAAAAATTATGATTCAAATTATAAGATTAAATATTTATTTAATTTTCATAAACCATATTATAAAGTATTCAGTTTTTTTTATGATTTTTTTGTTTTTATAAGCCAGCCAGGTTTTTATAGAATCAAAACACCCTACTACAAACATGATTATATAATAAACATAATCAACCCAAACCTACTGTACTAAAGTTGAACTTACGAATTTAACATTTACAAAATTTTGTAAAATATTTTGATTTATTTTGTAACCCGCTGTTTGTACATAAAAATGTCGTTTTAATTAACAAAATTAAACGTTTTTACAGTAATGGTTATTTATTTCGTTAATATTAATTAAACAAATTATAATATTTATGAAGAAAGTTTATTACATTAGTTGCAAAAACAATGTTTTCTCAGCTTTTAAATAAGTTTTATTAATATTATTTAGTGCAATGAAAAAAAAAAAAATGTTATGTTTTTGATCATTTATTTTAATTGAAATATAATATGTACCTACATAACGTAAATACATTTGTTTATAAATTACTAAGTTGGCTAAATATTATATTTTAAGAAATTATTATATTATATATTATTGAACAAATATTAAGTTATCGTGTTTGTTATATTTAATAAAAATAGATAAGATTTTATTATAACAAAATGTAAATAAATTTATGAAAGTTAACATTTTTAATAACTCGTTAATGATAAACAGATTTTGATTTTTTCAATATTTTCAAATTTTCATAAATAGTATTTTACATTAAATTGTTATCTATATTTGATTTTATATGTTTATGTATTTATAAATATGTATTTCTTACGATATAACGGTTAAATGAAATATACTATATTTAACTATTATACTATTATAAAGTGTAAGGTTATCATGAAGATATTTAGAAATTATAGGATAAACTGTTTAAAAAATATTGTCAAATTGAATATTTTTAAATTTCTTATTTTTTTTTAAAAAAAATCAGAGTATATGTATATGCATTAGCCCTGCAGGATTTGGCCAATAGATTTTAGTCCTCGAGGTACATTCAAAGTTCAATTATTGCAGATAGTGTGGGATCGCCAAACTATTGCCCCAGATTTAAGTATAAAAGTAATAAGTGAAAAATAGAAAACACGAAATGGCGTTAGATGATATTATTAGTCAAGAAAAAGACCACCATAATAAATTTATGGTTAAATATAATTTACTTTCTTAGTATAAATGAATAAAAAAATGTATACGAGTATCTATATAGAAAAAGCCTTACTTCATTGGCGACCACACACACCTGAAAAGTAAGATGCATCATGCATTGTATGTTATTAAATTAAATAGTTGTTTCTGTATTAGTCTCATTCGTTACGTTTATCACCGTCTTTAAGTTGTACTTTGGCGAACGTGTTGGAATTTTGCAAAGTGTATTAGCCGCTGTAACCTGTACCTCGGGTCTCTGATGGTATAACTATAATTATTAAGACGGGCAGAGAAGAACGTGCACGCGTCGAGTTAATTTGTTCAAAACTCGGAAGATTCACGAGTCCCGCTCAAAACCGCTAAGTCGGCTCTTAAAGACAAAATTCCACAATCACCGTAATGGCCACTATAACAAATGATATTGGCGTCATATTATTCGTATATATCTGCACTGAATACGCCGTGTGATCTTTGAAAAACGACGTAGTGATAAACGTGTTAACATTATGCAACGCAATATTTGATTAATATTCGAGTCATGCGCATGAAAATGTAATATATAACATAGTATATTAAAACATTATAATGCACATCACGCGAGTTTAATATTTTAAAAGGTCTCTTTTATAATATTTTTCATAATAGTACAATCAAAACCGCCGTGGCGTTGTCGTGTGCAGGTTGTGTTTTTGTGGTTGTGAGGTTAGAGAGATCATAATTCAATGAAAATTAAATTAAATTTAAATTTAAATAATAACATTATTTTACTTTTTGTTATTATGGTGAAATCTAACTGGCGCCTTTCCTAAAACATAACAAAATAAAATCCCTTTTCTTTAAATAAAGTTAAAAGTCGACTAAAAATATTTTGTTTTTATGTGTCTGGATTTATACCTTAAGTTCCTATCGTACTCCCCAGTAAGAACTGTATTTAACATGAATAAATCGTAATGTGCATTATTGCATGCTGAAAAATACATTTTTGATTTATCTCGAAGGAAAATGAATCAAATGGATTGCATCCAGGAAATGGCACTGTATAGGTAGTCTATCATACATATTTTATTTACGTACTGCGTTATAACTTGTGGTACTTACATGAATGAAATTACAATTTGATTGATCTATTGAAAAGACATGACACCTTTACACTTTTACTTACTACGTATTCATATATTGAATAAGTAAATATTAAATTTAGACAAACACGCCATAATATAAAAACACTAGACAAATATCTAAGTTTACATATTTGATATCTATATACAATAAAATAGGTAGGTACTATGTATAAACTAATTCTGGAAACCAATACCTCTCAATTTCAAACGAGTTTTGCATTTCTTTATCATATCATCTCGTGTTTTACCAATATTTTTCCATACATTACTTTGAAAATGAAAAAAAAAATGTACAATTATAACATATAATATTAAAACGTGACTTTTATTTATTTATTCAAAGTATTATTTTAATTTTAAAGATGACTATCATATAGTAAATAAATAAGTATCGTAATATAGTATTTATAATTAATGATATGATGTATGTATTTTTCTGAACAAAGAAAAGCTCTCAAATCAACATCTACTAATATAAATAAGTATATTATATTTGTATTATCTACAACAATATGCGAAGTCTTATGTTTGAAAAATACACTTTTAAATTTATTTTAGTGATGTTTTTATCATATAATAAATATTATAAGTGATTTTATGAATATTAATGCACACTTTTTATTAGATACATAGATTACTAAATATATGTCTTAATTTCATTTAAATATATTTATATAGATTGTAAAAATACTTAATCGGGAGAATAAAAAAATTAGAAAACAACGATAATTTTTACATAAAATCAAATTTTGTTGTTTTGTTATAATTACAAATTAAATAATTTTCGATTTTAGACTTTAAATATTGGGATTTTTAACAGCAGAATTCTCTTAGTATGATAAATATTTTAAAATGCTTTTGCTCTTTTTGTGCTGTTTATAGTCATTTGAAAATGTCAACTTATTTAGTTTTTTTCTGACTCGTGCATTATCACATTTTACTTCGTAAATAAAAAGACATGATAATTTAAAACATGATTTTTTATAAGCTGCTCTTATATAAATTAAAAAATATCAAAAATACAGACAAAACGTAAAAATAATATATTATTTTTAGTTATTCATAATACGAACCTATACTACATACTCTCTTTCGATGTATATTTATTAACTTATAAGTTAATAGCTGATATAGTAATATTATAATAATAATTTTTATATAATATATTGTGATTTATTATTGGCCACAATGATTTATTCTTATTATAAACATATACAATAGAATAATCATTAGAAATATTGTTTGACTAATTGTTTACTCTCAGAATATTTTTTTATTGCTTATAATGATTTATCATGGAATTAAAATTTAATATATTTCTTGATAATGACTTACTCATTATGAAGTATATTTAATATATACTTTAGTAGATACATCAGAGCAACTTGTATTTAAATTATTTTTTTCTGTATATATTATACATTCTATTATTCTAAATTTGTTAAAGAGCATTTAACTAATTTAAAAATAATAATATTTTTATTATTGATTATAATACAAAATAAATAACGAAAACCTTAGTAAATATTACGTTGTATGAAGAAATCTAATATTATACAGAAAAGAAAATACAAAAGATATACCTACCTACCTTCCTTTTTTTTTTTATAAATGCTGCAGCACAAATGTTATTATATTTTCAACTTTTGTAAATTTTTGTAATATTTTATGAAATTCATACCTTTACAAAATTTGAAGGGCTTTATATACATAAAAACTCTAGTCTTATCCATAATGACTTTTAGTATTTGAAGTACGTGTCAATACTTGAGTAAACAATAGAGTATGGTTAAGATTTATACTTAACGAAATTCAAAAGAAGTTCATCAATTATTATTTGTTCTATATCATTTTTAAATATCGAATATTTAATAAAATACGTAAA
Organism: Aphis craccivora; assembly: GCA_009835225.1. Classification (NCBI taxonomy): domain Eukaryota; kingdom Metazoa; phylum Arthropoda; class Insecta; order Hemiptera; family Aphididae; genus Aphis; species Aphis craccivora. The sequence goes on along the minus strand of VUJU01000178.1, from coordinate 56,461 downwards.
AGCTTTATTTTTTTCATGGACAAATGACCTCCGTGTGAAGTAAAAATTGTATCACGCAACTATGTTGCCCCACGTTTTTCTACTGCGTTAACTCTCTGGTATGTTTTTTTATATAAAGAACTATAGATATTTTTGATTTAAATTGCTAGTGCAAGCTCAAGAGTGACTTTGTCTGGACTCTAGGTGGGTTGAACAATAAAAATATCAAATAAAAATAGTTTTTTCAACATCAATACACTCCCTGTGTAATATATGTGAATATGTAAAAGCATAATGTATTAAATTTTAGATTAACGTTTGCGCTCAAAGTTTTCAGCAAACCTAACAAAATATTATACAACATTGTAGTTTTGTTAACATGATTACTACCTTGCGTGTGATCCAAAAACCACACTTTTAAAATTTAATTTGATACAGTAGTTATATATGTAACGGTTTTTTTGTTTTGATAAATTTTCGCAGGTTTTGGTCAGAAAACGTGCCTGCCGGACGGCTCGTGGTTCAAGCATCCGGACAGCAACAAGACGTGGTCCAACTATACTACGTGCGTCGATCTGGAAGATCTAAAGGTCGGTGATGTAAAAATATCTCGATTTTCATTTCCGATAGCGCGAGATGGCGGTATTGAACACTCATTATTCACCCACCCCTACCACTATTATTATTACCACGATAACTTGCACCTTCGACAACCATGGCATTATCTATATGTCTCATTTTTTCCAACCCCTAAACCATCACCACCACGTCATCCCTGACACGATTTATAGGCCGACAACGCCGACTGTCGTGACAAATGGCCGCACTTGCATCCACCTCCGCCATAGCGTACACAACGGAGACTATGTATTCTTGTGTGTATATAGTGTGCATTGTGCCTGTATATACATTATTATTATTATTATTATTATTACAACGTCGTAATAATGCGTATTCATCGATAATTTTGGTAGGTACATTGTAGGTAAGCTAGCCCATTGTCCGAGTTGTATATTCTAAACACCTGTGCGCGTAATTGAAACAGCCGCGGATATTTATCGTTTGAAAAAAGCTGTCGACGCGACGAACAATACACACAACAGTAACAATAACCATATAACTATTACGATAATAAAGCGCGCGTACATTATTGTATAATTTCCAATTCTGTGTAGTGCATACCTGCCCATTCACTATTATGTGTACATTATAATATAACAATTTATGTATAGGTATAATAAGTATAATATAATTAGCGCCGCCAAAAAAAATTATATGAGCATTATTATATTATTATACCTGTAGCTTCAAAATCATCATTTTTTTTTTATACCTTCAGAAAATACTTGGATCGAATCGCATCAGTTTCCTCAACGTGTTATATACTGTATGACTATAATACTCGTAGTATCATAGGGAAGGTAAATGTGTGACGAACACGACATCACGTCGGGTAACAATATATAATACAAGCATTAATTAATGTAAATAAAATTAACCATGTAATATAGGAATGTAATATTTCCAATTATATAACAATAAAAATTGCATACACTATAAATTGTCTAAAATTGAGCTAAACTTAAACAAAACCACATATTTTTTTTTGTAAAATTTGTAGTTATCTAATATAGTAATATTAGATAATGTTAAAATATTTAATTTGTAATTTTTGGGTATTCTAAGCAAATTGTACGTTCGGAAATTTCAGTTCAAGTCTTTTATGTTTAATATCACAATTATTTTACTTATATTATCAAATTATATAATAATAATAATTATTATTATTATTATATTATTTAAAAGTTAAAATATTATCTAGTGAACATCAAGGGTTTTTAAAATTAAAAAAAATACTTATGAGCTTCAGTAGACAATATTCAAATTTGATAACGTTAGTAAATTAATTGTAATAGTATAATATAAGCATATAAGAGTTAAACTGATTCTTCCGAAAGTACAATTTGCTATATTATGCCTCAGTGAGAGGGTAACAAACGTATGCAGATATAGTGTTCTCATAAGGAAAATACTGACTAAATGTGTGTGTGTTAATACGTCGATACCCATAAAAAACTTCATCGAAGAGAACAAAGGGCGAGTATTTTTTATTTTTTATTTTTGTTCTAGTTGAGGAATCAAGTCAACATGATCTACAAATGGGGATACACGGTATCGCTGGCTGCGTTGGCGGTTTCTATATTCATATTCTTTTATTTCAGGTACTGTACTGCACGTATTTTATAATACAATTTTATAAAATAGATCGTCGTCGTCATCGCCCCTCGATTTATTGCTTGCCATATATTAAGTGTAGGTATACTGGCTTGGATACGTGCGTGGAATTTATTAATATTTCCCACAAAATAGTATTCGTGGAAAAAATATACCGTACGTTTTCCACGAAATATCTATATGATATTATAATATTATATATTATACGTATATAAAGGTACATGAAGTACCTAACCTTTGGTCAGCATTTTCAATAATAGCTATGAAATACTTGTGTTAAAACACGAACGATCAACAAGTCGCGTGTGTAGATACCTGTTTTACATAATAAGTGAGCGGATAGTATAGATACGAAACTGTTTTATATTATCTATGTGAGCATAAAATAGAAAAAGTAGATTTTACGCTCGTAAAGTCAATTCTTGATCTAACAAACCAGGTTAAAACAAGCCGTTAAAACTATTTCATTCCTATACAATTAATGTATGACTACTGTTTTATTCGGAAGTTTAAATAATTATGTTATTAGACGATTCGAACGTCGAACAAACGACTCTCCTCAAATCCCCAATGCAATCAACTTTTCGGTGAAACGACGTATTTTTACTACCACGGGCACTGAATATTTTTCAAAAAGAAAAACATGTTTAGGTACAACGCATTCTACCGTAAACATTTTTATTTTTCGTGGATCAACTTTTCAACTAAAATCAACTCAATATTAAGCCCCCAGGGACGAAATACTACCCTTCGCGAATGCATCTTTTAAACGGGTCGATCGCTGTTCGTATATATTACATAACGTTTGGTGTGATTTTGCGTTGGAAATTATTAATACGACTTGTACGGTGGAATTAGTACAGTTGTAGTTGTCCATGTGTGAAGGAAATAATCTGGCAATGACATTATTGACTGGGGCAAGAATATACCTAAACCTATCTATAACGGCTATAGCAGTGGTTCTCAACCTTTTTGGTACTACGGACCACTTGGAGAACTTTTGATACATCACGGACCACCTCAATTTTATTCCTTAATTTTCTTATACATAAAAATCAATTTTTTCACACATTTTAAAATTTAGTTTATGAATAAAAAATAAAATAAAATAAATTCCTTATAACAGGCTTTTGATAATGTATATAATTAATCATTTTTTTTATTAAAGTTTAAAACAATAAACAATTTAACGCAATATACTATTCTAAAAGAATGCAGGTACATCTGTCGATATAACCAAATCTTAATGTACAAACAAGATAAGATAATCGGTTGAAATAATAACATAAATTTCACTGTATAATATGAATTTATAAATAAACGACGTACTATAATACAATATTCAGTATTTTTGTTATGCCTCAAAGGAAAATGAAATATTTAAAATATTGTTAAATTTTTGTAAGTAAGGCTTGCGGACCGTAGGTTAGGAACCTATGCACTACAGTAGTACAGTGATAAAGTAGTTTCCTACTGCATACAGTTTCTCGAGGGATACGTCGGTAAATATAAATAACCACTAGTTGCTTGATAAATAATTATTGTAGTTTCATTTTGGAAAATACATATTTACTTCAAAATCAGCTGAATGGTTACTCTAAATATTTCGATTAGCTGCCATATATTTTTTGAAGGTTATTTTTAAAAAAATTATATTATGTATTGCTAAAAATGTTAATTATGTAGGTATTTATTAAGTTAACGCCAGGTGGCTCAAGTACTTTTATTATACAGTTATAAATAATATAAATATAAATAGATAATTGAAAGATACTTTTAGCCTAAGGTTATATTATGTGCTGAAAATATATACATTATAATGTTTTTATACATGTAATCCTATGTGCATAAGTATTTTACTTAAAA